>JASDQU010105303.1:514-36879 GCA_032191745.1 Picea mariana
TAAAAGAGACATTAAATGATTAATTATTAAATTAATGGTTAGTAATTAATTAATTATTAAATAGAGTAATTGATTAATTATGAAATAAACCAATGGGTGAAAATAAAATAAAAACATAAATAAGGTTAAAGGGGTTACGTATCCCATGAGGGATAACGTAACCCATACGTTAAAGGGAACATTAATTAAAAGATAAGATAATTAATATGACATAAATGTATGGATAAGGTTGGGTGAGGAGTGAAGGTTCGGGAAGGTGATGGAGGCATAAGGGGGGATTGATTGAGGGTTTTACGAGAGGAGATTTTGGGAGCTTGGAGACTGTTTTAGAAGAGTGGGATTTACAGTGCACACCGGGGGCTGAGGGGTTTTGGGCTCAGAGGGCTAGGACGTCCGTAGATGTCCTAGGGCCAGGCGTACTGGTCGACAAGGTGGTGGTTTTGGGGTGTTCAAGAGAAGGTTCAAGCGAAGATTCAAGCTTAGCATCAGTGATAGGTATTTTTCAAAATTGTGAAGTGTTTACTAAATTTTAACTTGTATGCAAATTATTATGTAGATTTAAATTGTTATGCAAATTGTTTTGAAAAATGTTATTCAATTTACCAAAATCTGGGAATAAATATGCGTGAGTAAGAAAATTTTTAGTAATTTTTAAATTTTCTGCTTTCTTTTAAATTATAGTAGCTTAAATGAAATCTGGGTCCCTACATATAACATAGTCCCTCATGCCACATAAATACCTGAATACTCTCTTGACATTTGTCCACTGCTGCTTTCCAAGTGTCGACATGAACCTTCTCAACACTCTCACTACATGGGCAATATCTAGTCGAGTGCATAGCATCGCATACATTAGACTACCAATGACACTTTCATAGGGAACACGTGCCATGTCCTCTATATATTTTTGTGTTTTTGGATACTGTTCAGCAATAAGGCTTGCTTCCATATGAATTGACACCTTCACCTATTTTCAATCCTACATGTTGAATCATTTCAGAATTGTTTCAATATACTTCATATGATTAAACCAGAGCTTTCTAGAATCTCGATCTCTCTTAATCTCCATTCCCAGAATGAATTTAGCTGCACTTATATCCTTCATGTCGAACTTGGAGGATAGTTTCTTCTTCACCTCCTTTATTGCATCCATGGTGTTTCCAATCAACAACATGTCATCGGCATACAAAGCTACATGTATGAAACACCCACCTTCTTCCTTGGAATATATGAAATGATCATCCTTTCTTCTCACAAATACCAAACTAAGAATGTATGTGTCAAAATTATGGTATCACATCCTTGGTGATTGCCTTTTACTACAAATCCTTCAAGTTGTTTCATGCAGATTTCTTCTTCTAGGTCCCCATGTAGGAACATTGTCTTTACATCTATTTTTTTTGTCTCGAGATTGAATGATGCACCCAGAGATATTAGTACTCTAATGGAATTTATTTTTTCAATAGGGGAAAAAATCTCACCGAATTCGACTCCCTCGACTTAGGAATATACTTTCACTACTAGTCGATCTTTGAACTTCTCGATTTGTCTTGCAACATTCATCTTCTTCTTGAACACCCACTTTCTACCAATGAGATTTCTTCCATTAGGTAACTTGACTAAATCCCATATCTCATTATTGTACAAGGATTCCATATCTTCGACCATGGCATCCTTCTAGATTTTACCCTCTTTCGATTCGACTACCTCATCAACCGACTTGGGCTCATCGTCAATGGCAGTTAAGATGATTGCGGAAGGGAAGTTGGGAATACTATACCTTTCAACTGATTTTCTTTCTCTTTCTGACCTCCTTATCACCATATTCAAATGTTCCATCTCTTCCTTAGATTTAGTCGACTCATCTGAATCATCTTCTTCAATCCTCAGTTCAAACTGCACTGTATCAGGATTATTTTAGTTCTGAAAAAATCACTCAGGATCGGGCTTACCTCTGACTTATCTAAAGACCACATCTCGACTATACCTTTTTCTCCTTGATGCAGGATCTCATAGATTATATCCTTTCATCCTTTCTTTATATCCGATGAAAATACATTTGGCTGCCTTCTTGTCTAGCTTGCTCCTCTTTTCCTTGGGAACATGCACAAATGCATCACAACCAATTACTTTGAGATGTGCCACTAACGGATTATTACCAAACCATACCTCATTTGGAGTCATTTCAACTAGCGCTAATGAAAGAGACATATTCTCTAGATATCTTACAGTCTCGACTACCTCCACCCAGAATTATTGTGGGAACCCAACACCACTGAACATGGTCCTTGCCTTGTCCATCAACGTTTTGTTGATTCTCTTGGCAACTCCATTTTTTTGGGGGGTATATGGTGTGGTATTTTGGAATGCTATTCCACACTGCTTACAAAAATGATCAAATTCATTTCCATAGAATTCACTACCATTGTTAGTTATCAACACTTTAATACTCTTCTCTTTCTGGTTTTCCACAAGAGCTTTAAACTCCTTCAATCTCTCGAAAACCTATGATTTCTTTGTCATAAAATATATCAATGTCTTCCTAGAAAAATCATCTATGAAGGAGACATAATACAAGGATCCACCAAGTGAAGGAACTATAATCGAGCCAAACACATCACTATGCACCAATTCTAGAATCTCATTTTCCCTTGTCGCTCCAGATGGGAACCTCACCCATCTGTGTTTCTCATAAATGAAACTCTCACAAAATTTGACTTCTAAACCACATTCAGGAAAACCTTCGGCCATACCTTTTCTTTTCATAGATCAACATACTTTTTCTCCAAGGTGTCCCATCCTCTTGTGCCATAGCCTGGTCGGGTTGATCTCATCATGTCTTGGTGAGTCGATTTGAACCGACTTAGCTCGATTCGAGTCAAGTTGTTTCGACATCGAGTCGATTCGATTCATAGTCGAGTCGATTTTAGGAGAAACTATGTTGTTGCATATAGTTGAGTCGACATTTCCAAACAACTTGTACATGGTACCAATATGAACTTCATTCATTAAGGCCATCACACCTCTGACCATCTTGCATGAATCCTTCTGAAATAGAGTATGCACACCTGCATCACTCATCTTACTGACAGATATCACATTTCTTTCCAAACCCATAATTTGTAGCACACTTGGAAGGGTTCTTTTCCTCCCATCCTACAGTGTCATTCAGTCTCTTCCCCGTCCGATAATTACGGTTGTCAAGTTGTCCCCCAAGAACACATCATCCCCATTATATATGTCATATTCATAGAACCATTCTTTATGTGGTGTTATATGATATGATGCTCTTGAGTCGATCAACCAAACATATTGATCTGACTGTGTACTGGTCGACTCCAGGTACACTATCAGCTCCCTTGTCCGAGATCGTCTTTCTCCTAGTCAATTGCTTCTCGTCAGATCCAACACTGACTTCTATTGCCTTCAATTTACAATCCTTTTTATAATGCCCAACTTTGCCACATTTCCAACATCTTCTCATTGACTGAACCGAGGATTTAGATCTAACCTTCAACTTAAACTTTCTATCAGAGAATATTCCTTATCTATGTCTATTGGTCAACCTCTCACTACCAGAGAATCTTTGGTCAATCCTTCCATGTTCTTCCTTCTCATTTCTTCCGGTAGTAGAGAAGAAACCACATCCTCTAGTGCTAGAGTGGTTGTATTACTCCCAATAGCCATGACTAAGATATCCTAGGAGTCTGGAAAAGAACATAATAGGTTGATACACTTCTCCTCATCAATGATCTTAATATCCATAGATGATAATTGGCTTAACATAGTATTAAATGCATTTAAATGCTCAGTCACCGAACTACCATCACTCATCATCAGAAGACACAATTTATTTATGAGAAACAACTTATTTACCAGATATTTTGACTGGTATAAGATTCCCATCTTGTCCCACAATTTATTTTCCGAATATTCACTCAAGACATTTAGTAGCACCGAATCTGCAAGACAAATCCAAATCATACTTCTTGATCTTCTTTCTATTTTCTTCCATTCTTCTGTCGACATGTCTATCGAATGGGTACCTAGACAAACCATTTTCAATTATTCTTGATCTATAAGAAGATATTCCATTTTAAGCTTCCAAAGATCAAAATTTCGGCCATTGAATATTTCTATCTCTATTCTGGAACTACTCGCGATTCTTTATCACATTCTTTAACACAATTTATGACTTACGACTCTTATTGTACCTAGGGTTTAGTTCTCAGATTCAAGATTTGCAAATCAAGATCTGATATACTCGACAAAGCATAACACCGCTATGATAACTCACTTGTCATGGCAAACCTAAGCTTTGATACCACATGTCAGGAAATGAAAGACACTTCGACACTAATCCTAGTAGAAGAGAAGAAGAATTTAATCAAGAATTCACTTGACACAAGAAATCACACAGTACACTGATATTTTACTGTGGAAACCCTTAATCAGGAAAACCAAAATTCCTTTGAGTGTTCTTCTCTCTTGTTGTCTTATTCAATCAGAATAAAAGGTTACATGTCTAACCTTGTTCCACACCTAAGACACAATCAACATCATACTATTACATCAAATTTTGCCTCAACCCATGCAACATTCTTGGATGGCCTTTCCATTTCGCTATGTAGACTTGAAGTCCCCTTTTGTACCTTCCAAATCCAAAAAACACATTTTTCCACATATACGCACCCTATTAGTTAGACAAGCATATATGCAGGTTTCTCCAGTACAACTCGTGTACATCAGGTTTGGTGCTCAAAATTAAAAATTATGTCAGGTGTCCATGCCATGTCATGAGATCCATGATCCTTGACCTTCCATATATTGGAAATGCTCCAACTCAACCCTTCAGTTCCATTTGAAGGATATAAATTGAGCCTTATACAAGTCTTGAAGGAGATTGAACAATTCAACTTTGAGAACAAAGACACTCTGGAGAAATTTCAGTTCATATTGAGTCTGCATCCCTTTATCCTTGAAAGTTTGAACTCCTTGTTCTGCTCCCAAGATCTTCCTTCTTTGTGATGGAGAATCTCATTGTCTCCTTTATATGAGATTGCCTTTGGGGGAGGATTGAAGTGGTGGAGGCCCAACTGGAGGGACTTAGTTTCTCAGTTTCGATGTGTGTCGTTACAGAATTTTGTCACCTATATACTTCTGTTGATTATTTTAATAGAAATACTCTTTTCTCGTCCAATTGATATCTTACAAATATTTGAATTATTATTCCATGGGCATATTTGTCATGTACGTTAATGGATTATGCTAATATATATGTTAACATTATATATTATCACCATATTCGTATATATATTGGTTGTTGAGGATAATTTACAGGTATAAATCTTTGAGTTGCATGCTCAAAATTGGTCTTCATTGAACGTCTGAACGAGGTAGGCTATTGCCTTATCTTGTTAGCATTTCATTTATATAGCATACTTGGGATTAGAGTTGATTTCTGCATGTCATTCCATCTGTTTTGGTTTACCCCATGCCATAAAGAGATTTTCCTCGTAACACATACCCTCTTTCACAAGAAAGAAAAACCATGTAGCCAATTTGGATTACATATGCATGACCAACAACCTACACTTACACATCCATTAACCTGCAAAAGTGAATTACAACATTACCTCACAAAAGTAGAAAAAACAACAAATGCAACTTTGCATTAGCCTTTATGACCTTACAACATGCCTTTTTATAGGATTTACAATAAAAAAACCCTAAATATTGGCACCCAAAAATGGTTACAGATCCATGCATATCATTGGCTACAAATCCCACAAATCCCAGCATTCTGTTACAGTCGACTACAAGTCAGGTTTACCAGTTGACCTTCATTCCGTCTCTAGTCAGTCGTCTCATGCCTGGACTTTGACCTCTTGTCAATTCACTTTCTTTCGATATCTTCAAATTTGACTTTACCTGGTCAACTCCCTCGACCTTCAACTTGTTTTTGATCCACCTTGACTTCTACCTACTGTTGATCCACCTCGAATTCAACTTGTTGTCGATCCACCTCAACTTCAACCATCAGTCAATTCAACTCGAATAGAATTTCACTACAAAGAATATAATAACGCAACATTCATGACATACAAGGGATCATAGTGTCTCATTTATGGGTGCCTTTGTAGAGGGTGTGTTGCACCTTTGTTTTCAATGCATCCTTTTTCCAAGCCCATTTATTTCCATTAATTAATTAAAATCCAAACACCGGGTACTCCCTATGGGTTAATTAATTATCTTGGTGGGTAGTACCATAGGGTCACTTGAAGATAGAGGCACAAAGAGTGCGATATGCATGGAAATAAAGGGGCATTGCATGAGTGTACACACCTAAACAAGTGGGACATTTATATAATGTGAATTTACTTTTGTCTTTGATTTTTTAAGAGAAATATTTCATTGTTATAAAGACCTCTTTGGGAGAACATCTGGAAGGTTCATAATATGGATTTTATCTTTTTCCAGCAACATTCCCTCTGGGCCTTTAGCTCCTTCTTCACATGAAACGAGGGACAGTCCCTTCTTGGGTCAGTACACCAGAAAATCCCAAAAGATAAGGAGATGAGGGGATAAAGTGTGGAAAGTGGCAAGTATGGTCGGGAAAAGTATGATGACCTGTCAAGGGGACCTCCCAATAGAAAACATATCCCTAAGGGTAACCACTTACTAGGTCACAATGTCAACCACCAAGGTGAAACAAGGAAAATAACATAATTTCCAAGAAGACGTTACATAATCAAAAATAGTTTTAAATGAAACCAACTCAAATGCCTCAAATATTGAAATGACACTCACCATAATACCTGGCTTGTACCTTTTGGTGAAATACCTAATGTATTCTGGAAGCAAGTTGATGTGGTGGATACCCTCATGATGAACCTGAGATCTATGGTGGTGAGGTGGGCCTATGTCTGTGCAAGTGGACGCTATCAGCCATATGCCTCTCGGTTATCCATGTCTACAAACTGAGGGCCTCAAGACATCATATCCTTAGTTATCTCTAAGAAATGAGGATAACAATGTCAAAACTAGTGAAGGAGCATTGGACAATAGTAAAGAGGGGTTTCAGGTATTTTTTGTGCCACTACCACCTATGGATTGTGCTACCAAGGAAGACCAAGATTGGATAGAGTGTTGGACATACATGGATTGGGGGATGTGGAATGGGATGGAGATATGGATCATAGAATATCTGCAAGCGGATATGTGTTTAACTTGTTTGGAAGAGTAATCAATTGGATGAGCAAAAGACAGTCTGTAGTGACACAATCTACTAAAGAAGATGAATGCATGGAAACCACTCATGCAAGAAAGGAAGAAATGTGATTACATAGATTGTGTTCAGGTATTTGGTTGGTACAATAAGTTGTAAGGATAGATTGTGATATTCAGAGTGCAATCTTCCTGATGAAGGACCTGACTTATCATTCAAAGACAAAGAATATTGATGTTGAGTATCACTTTGTCAGAGACATGGTTGAAGAAAATAAGGTGGACACTTTGGAGAATGTTGTAGATTAATTAACAAAATCTGTGAGCACTGATAAGTTCCCTTGGTGTAGAGTATCTATGGGAATTGTTTCCCTAGATTGTCGACTATGTAATCCTGTAACCCCCTGTATCCAAAGAAAACAACGAGTGGGATAATGTTAGGTATCCATTATATTATTTTCAAAGTTGATCCCATGTACTATAAATTGATATTGGAGAAAAGGGGGTTTGGGGGTGCTTAGAACCCCCAATTCGAGAGGGTTGTGGGGGTTTTAGGGGTGGGATCCCCCGAGAAATTATTTTTGGTCCATTTTTGGTGGTTTTTTGGGTCCGTTTTTTGGCGGTTTTTTCGGCACATAGTTTTTGCCAATGTTTCTCTAATTTTGGTTAAGGATTGAGGTTGTTGACTAATATAGGTCAATGGATTAGGGGTTTCTATGCCACAATATCATATATGTATATTGTATTGTAAACAATGAACATGATGAATATAATATTAGAGGTGCGACTCTAAACAAGTTTTTGGTTTTCCTGAGTAAAAGATCTTTGCAATCTTTTTTTTTGTGCCATTTTATCTTTTCTGTTTTAATAAGAATTTGTTTGCAGTAATTAATTGTACAAGGTTAAAATCTACAAGATCCATGCAGATCGTTTTCTTCAAATCTCACAAATATCGATATTATGTCACAATCGAATTCAATCGAATTACCAGTCGACCTCTAGTTGGTCTTCAGTCAGTTTCCACTCGGCCTCCTAACGACCTCTTGTTAGCTAACCTTTCAACTTGCCCATTGATCACTATGAATTCCGACTTCCTGGTTGATCACTTTGACCTTTGACTTGACCATCGATTTTGACTCTCGCTACAAAGAATATAACAACCCAACAATTATGAGCCAAATTTTGAACAAAGGAGGAGGTTCTATGATATTCCTTATAATGGTGTGGGGAGGCCAATGAATGAAGTGTGACTAGTAGTTCATAAGGGGCTAGGGTTTGATACCCATAATAGGCCTCCAAGGGGGAATGACCATTAGATACATTGATAAGCTGGTTATAGATATGTTGGAGAACATGTATGTAAGAATACCATTTCTTATTTCAGGTGTAGTAAATATGTAGGGCTTAGGCTGTGACTGACTACTTCAATTTTCCCATCAATTTGTGGATGAAATGCCATGGAAAAAAAAAATGAAACCCTAGAAATTGCTACATTATTATTTTCCAAAAGCTGTTGAGGAAATATGAATCTTGATCGAACACAATATTGAGTGGAAGGCTAAAATGAGTCTAGACATGGGAAAAAAATAACTTGACTTTATGTTGTGTTGAGTTGGTCTTGGTGCAAGGAATAAAGATGGAAATGTTTGAGAAATGATAAACCACTAAAAAAATGCAATTGCACCTTTGGAATTTCATTGAAAATCCACTCAAAAATTCCATAATAGACAAATATTCTCAAGGATGAGAAGGAGTAGGTAATTCCTGGTAGAGGTCTTGTTTATAATTAGTTGGCCTACATTGGATGCAAAGTGGGAAATCTGGAATAATATGCTCAACCTGATTTTGCATAGAGGTCCAACATAAATGTTCTTACATGTGTTGGAGAGTATTCAATTTTCCAAAGTGTCCCCCATATGGGCATCCCATATGAAAATTAAATGATCTAGAGTATGTGATGCACATATTTGGTTAAGCTTATACAACCACCCATAACAAACCAAATAAGACAAGAGACATGTTTGATTAATCTTGGTGGGACAATGTATGGCCTTCTAGATTGGCCTAAATAAGGAATATATATTATATAGTTTCTTCCAAGTCTCATAAGTTGCACAATGAACATTCAAAAGGTGAAATACAATTTGGAGGGTGACTCACGATATAGGATGCCTAATTGGAACTACCCTTTTCATGTTCAGTGAACACATGAAACTGTTGTATGTATGAGGGTCATTTGAGATGGCATTGCTCCTAAATATTTGATTAATAACTAAAAAAAATCAAGCGATGATGATAAATATGCAAAATGGTTTCCTTACCTAGAATATAATGGCACCAATACTTCAAGTCCTCCATAAAGTTCTTTGTGATAGGCGTTGTACTTAATATTGGCCATGGTTAAGATATCATAATTATAAGCAATGGGGTGACCTCCTTACTTTAGCATGACATCGATATCATATTGTTAATCATATATCTCAATCTCATAAGTATGTTATAGATCCATAATATGTAGAACCAGTTCTGAACACAACACTACTTTTAATTTATGAAAACTCTTATATTCTATCTTGTTCCAAGAAAATACAATATGAGTCAATAGCTTATGCAAGGGGGTCAATGTGAGATAAATGAGAGATAAAAAATTGATAAAAATTCAAGTCTCCAAGGAATATCTTTAAGGCAACCACGATAGAAGGGACAATCTAGGTTGCAAGAACTTGTACCTTGGTAGGATTTGTATGGATGCTCACTTGATCAATAACTAACCCAAGGTATTGAATGGAGGTTTTCCTAAAATAAGACTTCTTTTGCTTTCTATATTTTGTGGTTTTGAAGTATTTCTATCACTGGGCATACATGTTGGAGGTGCTCATCCCACATTTTATTGAAAATAATAATGTCATCAAGATAGATCACAATGAAACACCCAAAGAGTTGATAAAAAATATCATTAAGTATTTGCGTTAAGATAGAAAATGCATTGGTGAGGCCAACGGGAATCACCAACCAATCATACAAGACAAGATTAGTCTTAAAAAGTAGTGTTCCAAGTGTTGCTAGATGTCATGCGAACTTGATGATATCCCACCATAAAGTCCATCTTGGTAAATAATTTGGCACCCTTGAGGTGGTCTAGAAAATCATCAATCCGAGGAAGGGGATAATAGTTTCTAATGGTGATCTTACTGGGAGCAAAAATTATATGATCAGACACCATTCTTTCACTTCTTTCTTAGGAATAATGAATGCTACTGAGCCACATGTGAAGAAACCAGGTTATTTGTGTCCATATTTAAGAAGGGATTGAATTTGGCATTCAACTTCAATGTATTCAAGAGGGGATAAGAGGTAGGATAGGTCATTGAGAAGAGAGGCACCCAAAACTTAATTAGTGGAAAGTTGGATATATTGGATAGGAGGAAGGCCCACTGGAGGTTGAAGGACATCAAAAAAATCCTTAAGTAAGGGTTGCATAGCAGGTGGAGGGGGTTGAGAGTTATTAGATAGTTTAATAGGATGAACCACACAAAGGGAGAGAAATTTGTTTAGATCGACTTGATGGACGAAAAAATCACTAGAGAGAAGGGATGGGGGGAGGGTAAGGGACCATAAAGGAAGTGAGCTTGTAGGCCTTTCCATCTTTAAAAATTTTGTAAGTATTACATGAAAGATCATATAAGGTATTATGCTGACATTGACAAGGGAGACTTAATATCAAATAAAAACAATCCAGTGGAGAGACATCACATTCCATGGTGTCCTGAAAAGAGCCAATGGAAAATGTGATGGCACAACATTTTTCCACCAAAAACTAGGTTCCTTCCTTCTGAACCCAACCTAGTTGATACAAAGAGGGATGGGAAGTGGTGGGAAGTTGTAGTTGTATGATAAAGTTGTTGATACCGAGAAGGGGGTGAATCAATATCAAGTACAATTTAACACCTTTTTCAACTTATACTTAAACCATTCAACTATATCCAATGAGAAATGAACAATAGTATAAGAGTTACACCAATACACCACAATACACCATGCACAATATATGAGAAATAATAAATAGTTATTGTTCAAGGGAAGTAATGACTTCCAAAGGTAGCTACATCTTCCAAATGTAAAGGGAGTGATAAAACTCCAAGAGGAAGATGCAATACTCCAATATCAAGAGATATTTGAACTCTCCATCCTTGCCCCTTCCTTCCACCCAAGAATATATGAGAGATAATAAAACTTTACATTAAATCATCACCATCAACCAATCATCACATAGAACCTGATATTGCTTCCTGAGACTTATTCAATTTATGAAATTATTCAATTCTTGGAGTACTCCAATCCTATAGATAATATTACTCAATGTATTCTCTAAAACTCCTCCAATTTTCACTCCTTGAATCCTCCCCCAAAAGAGGTTATAGAAAGAATGGTAGACTTTATTCAATTCTGGTCTATTCAGAAGACCCAACTTGTATAGCATGCCCCGTGCTCAATATTTCACATCTGATTCTGAAACTCACACACAAGAAACTAAAGTCCATACTATTTCCAATGGAGGTGGTTTCACTTCATTTGGATTCTTTACGAAGAAGTTATAACTATTTTACTCGGAACACTTGTTTATTGACTAGCTTCAGGACTGGTCACAAACCCTATCTTCAACAGAGTGTATCTCCATAATTATAGAGAATAAAGAGCTAAATGTTTTACCAAAGGTACCTTGATATGTCTTCTCAATACCATAGCAATTACACCATCTGAATCGTTCTATAAAAAAATTTATAGCAAAAATGGTAAGATGACCTGGAAATAACATACCTTAAAACACATCACCAAAAGACTTCATCCTCCCTTGAAATCCGGCCTTCTTTTACTTCATCTTCCCTATGAAATTCGACTTGTATCAAATGAATGTATAATGATGTTTATTTATACCATTTATGTCACTTCATTTTAACACTAGGGCCGACCTGACACTTTCTTATTTTGTAATTATTTTCTGTAGTTATCTTCAGGGCCTACATGTACAATTCACTTTGTCATCTTCAAAAATTCATTTCTTCTCAAACATGAGGATCCACGTGACATGCCACATACCACCAGAAACAACATGATGTATACTATCCATCCATGGGTGTTGTATCTGCATGTGCATTTTCCTTCATGTCCAAATACCTTCATCAATCTTGCGGTCCAAAATCCATGACTAGGGTTGACATCAATGACAACAACCAATCTTCCAACAATCTCCCCCTTTGTCATTGATGGCAACACTCATGCTCCCCCCATCATCATGATCCCAATTTATCTCACCCTTTGACATCAATGGAAAAGGTTAGGGATGCTCCCCCTGAGTTTAATGACAAAAGGTAACCTTCTTCTTTGGGGCTGCTCCCCCTAAACACGTGGCACTCAATAATACTTCATCCTTATCTTTGGTCTTTGGGACTTTTTCTTCCTTGGAATCATTTTGTGTGACTTCTGTCTTCTCTCTCTTCTTCATGTCTAGGATGTATATGTTATTCGGTCTTCTTGTTGTAGTTGCAACCAATCTTCCCAAGTTATTTTCTTTGATTTTACATTTTCGGGAGTCAAACGTAAGAGTGTATCATTGATCACATATTTTTCTGATACTGAGGAGATTATGCTTCAGATCTTCAACCAATAGGACTTTTCCTTCTTTTACATTTTTACTTCCAAGCTTTACAGTTCCTTTTCCAAGTATTTTGGTAGATGAGTCATCTCCAAATGCAACATTTCTACCTCTTTTCTTCAAGCTGACAAATTTTCTTTGATCTCTGGTCATATGAGATGAGCACCCACTGTCTATGAACCATTCATATTCTTCTTTGCATTCTTTAGTGACCAATTCTATTCGACAATTTTCATTTTGTGGAATTTCTTTCCTTTTTCATGTTGTAGTTGGTATGCAGACATTTGACATACGATTATCTTCCTTCATCTCTCTGCAATATTGTTCTTTGTGACCAAGATTATTGCACTTGTAACATACAATATTTTCATCCATTAATGGGTCAAATGGATTATAATTTCTGTTGACAGGTCTACGAACATTTCCATATCTACTATTTTCACCATCCATGTAGCTTGCATAGTTATTCCTTTGATTGATTCTACAATTGATTGCCTTGTGTCCAAAATTTCCACAAGTATAACAATGTCCAATAAAGAAATTTTGATGCCTGGGCATAAGTGATCTTCTTTCTGGTGTGGTCCATCTGGGTTCATGATCTATTCTTCTGTAGTTTCCTTCATAATGATTGCTTTCATACCTGATGGGAGAGGATCTTCTTGATGTCTCATTCCTTCTAAATTCTAGTTTTCTATCTTGTTGTTCAACTTGTTCTGGAGTGTTGGTTTCATCATTTTCAACTTCCTTCTCTTGTTTTGTTGTCTTCAAACTGTCATTGTATCCTAGTCCCGTCATGTCGTTTGGAAATATTTGACTGCTAAGGATCTCATCTAATTATTCAGTGATTTTTTCGAACTTCTTCAACCTTTTTGTTGTCAATAGTAGCTCCCCTTTTGTGTGATCCAATTCTGCTTTCAATTTCTCATAATGTTCTAATTGTTCCTTCAAGCTATTAATGGTTTTTTCAAGCTTGTAATTCTCTTCTTCACAACTACTCAATTCAACTTTTAGTATTATGTTTTTGTTTCTAAGCTTTCTATTTTCAGTTTCAACATGCTTCAACTTTTCAAGATTCTCATCTTCTTGTTCACTCTCTGCATTGTCTTTGTATCCCCAAAAGGAATCAAGGTTGGTTTCTTCATATAAATCTTCTTCACAAATGATTTCTTCTTCTTTAGAATTATTATGATCATCATCCTGGGTTTCATGGGTTATGAAGAGGACTTCTCCTCCATCATTATCTTCTTCATCACTCTCATCTAAGGAGATGTCATCATCCTTGGAGTAGAAGCTCTTTTTATTGTTGAGACTTCTCTTTTTATAGTAACAGTTTTCAACAATATGTCCTATTCTACCACAATTAAAGCATTTGAGAGGAGACTTACCTTTTTATCTTCCACTTCTTTTCTGGAACCTTCTTATGAAATTTGTTATTTCTTCATCAAGGTCGTTATCCTTCTCTTTTGTCTTCTTTATGGATTTAAATGCTGCTTCATTGTTTGTCTGGTCACTTTCTGTACCTGTTCTCATTTCATATGCCATAAGAGTCCCATGTAATTCATCCATTATCATTTTAGTCAAGTACCTAGTTTCTTCAATGGCGGAGACCTTAGCATCATACTTCAAGAGAAGTGATCTCAACACTTTTTGTACAACCAACGATTCATCGAGCTCTTCACCTAATCCTCTGATAGCATTAACAACTTCATCAACTCTAAGAAGATAGGTTGCAATATCTTCCTTTTCATTCATCTTCAAATTTTCAAATTCTTCTCTATGTCGTTGAAGATTTACCTGCTTAACTTTTAGATCACCTTCATAGATATTCTTGAGTTTGTCCCATACCTCTTTAGCAGTGCCACATCCCATCACTTTTCTAGCAATAGTTGGTGCCAATGCTACTAGAATAACATGTATGGATTTTGAATTAAAACTCATAAGATTCTTCTCATTTGGATCAGTTGGAGCATTATTTGGGATTACATAACCATTTACAACTGAGTACCAAATGTCTACTCCCAAAGTCGTTAGGTAAGTTTTCACTCTATCACTCTAGTATGCATAATTTCTTCCATCAAATTTTTGAATCCCATTTGAAATGTGCTCATGGTCATCCATCTCTCCTTAAGATTTTCCTTCCAATGGTTAAACTATTCTGAAGGCAACCTGCTCTGATACCAATTGTTGATACTGAGAGGGGGGTGAATCAGTATCAAGTATAATTTAAAATCTTTTTCAACTTATACTTAAAACATTCAACTATATCCAATCAGAAATGAACAATAGTATAAGAGTTACACCAATACACCACAATACACCATGCACAATATATGAGAAATAATCAATAGTTATTGTTCAAGGGAAGTAATGACTTCCAAAGGTAGCTACAACTTCCAACTGTAAAGGGAGGGATAAACCTCCAAGAGGAAGATGCAATCCTCCAATATCAAGAGAGATTTGAACTCTCCATTCTTTCCCCTTCCTTCCACCCAAGAATATATGAGAGATAATAAAATTTTACATTAAATAATCACCATCAACCAATCATCATATAGAACATGATAATGCTTCCTGAGATTTCTTCAATTTCTGCAATTCTTCAATTCTTGGAGTACTCCAATCCTGTAGATAATATTACTCAATGTATTCTCTGAAACTCCTCCAATTTTCACTCCTTGAATCCTCCCCCAAAAGAGGTTATAGAAAGAATGGTAGACTTTATTCAATTCTGGTCTGTTCAGAAGATCCAACTTGTACAGCATGCCCCGCGCTCAATATTTAACATCCGATTCTGAAAATCACACATAAGAAACCACATTCCATAGTATTTCCAATGGAGGTGGTCCCACTTCATTTGGATTTTATATGAAGAAGTTATTATTGTTTTACCTGGAACACTTGTTTATTGACTAGCTTCAGGACTGGTCACAAACCCTATCTTCCACAGAGTGTGTCTCCATAATTATAGCGAATAAAGAGATGAACATTTTACCAGAGGTAACTTGATATGTCTTCACAATACCATAGCATTTTCACCATCTGAATCGTTCTAGAAAAAAAGTTATAGCAAAAGTGGTAAGATGACCTAGAAATAACATACCTTAGAACACATCACCAAAAGACTTCATCCTCCCTTGAAATCTGGCCTTCTTTTACTTCTTCTTCCCTCTGAAATTCGACTTGTATCAAATGAATATATAATGATGTTTATTTATACCATTTATGTCACTTCATTTTAACATTAGGGCCGACATGACACTTTCTTATTTTGTAATTATTTTCTATAGTTATCTTCAAGGCCTACATGTACAATTCACTTTGTCATCTTCAAAAAATCATTTCTCCTCAACCACGCGGATCCACGTGACGTGCCACATACCACTGGAAACAACATGATGTATACTATTCATCCATGGGTGTTGTATCTGCATGTGCATTTTCCTTCATGTCCAAATACCTTCATTAGTCTTGCGGTCCAAAACCCATGACTAGGGTTGACATCAATGACAACAACCAATCTTCCAACAAAAGTCATGGGAGATACTTGCTAGCTTCCACTGTGAAGAATCATACTTGCTAGCTGATATTTAAATCGATGGTTATGGGTAAATAGAAGGTCATGAGGGCATTGAAAATAATAATTGGTAATTAAAAGTATCATGGGATTTGGAGTAGTGGGGTTGGAAAGAGTGATGACCTCATACTTAAGGATATTCAACAAAAAAATCTTGGTCTGAAGAGGAGCAAATTGTTGGCTGGTGTATAATTCTTTAGTGTTATATTGACATTGAAGTACCCATAAGTCTACATAAGAGTGTGTATAAGTTTTATGATAATCTCACCAATGTCCAAAGCGAGAGTATGCAGTAAAACCAACAATAGTATAAGGGGATTGTTTATGTGAGGAAGTGCATCATATGGAAAGGATATGATGTGTAGAGAAGAAAGGGTGCTTCTCTAGTTTTTGTTTAACAACCATGACATTTATGAAGACTTGGTCTAGTGTAGTGCTCTTAAATAATTCAATCTCATGTCTAAAAAACCTAATAAGCCATAATTAAATTTCAAAATGAGGACCTCTTTAGTGTCCTTGATGAGGAGTTCGATCTAGAGCTTGTGAATATATCAATATACTACTAGATTGTTTTCCCTTGAGTTTGGTGTTGTTGCATCCAACGACACCTTCAATTCTACAAGTATCCTGAAGGGTAGAAATATTTCCTCATGGCTTAACATAAGTCTTGAGTAGTGATTTTCCATAGGTGGAACTATCAAATTGAGCCTCATTCAATTTTATGTAGAGATTCAAAAAGTCAGAGTAGGCTTTCCATAAGTCTTGAGCCATGCCTTCCAAATGGAACTTAGTGATTTGTAGGCATGTGGCTTCATTCATGTGTGGAAAAGTCTTAAATAGGTAGTGATACTATCGATCCATGAGTCCAATGATTCTTTATGCATTTGACTACCATACTTGGGCATATAGAGGTGAATATCCAATTGGAAGCCAGAAGTGGTAGCTTAAGGATATAAGATCACATTTCCTTTAGACATGTTTGAATCCTCCAAGGATGGATTATGGCAGGGAGGAATTATTGTGGAAATAACTTGAAAAGTGAATGGGTTAGTGTGGAGGAGTAGGCCTCAAAGGAACCTATGGATAAGTAATGATAGGGTTATGGGTGGGTGTGGGGACAAAAGAATGAAAAATTCAGTACCAAAAATAGTTGGGATGGAGGGGAAGACCTCAAAGAGAACCTAATGTTATAACAAACTCTATAGATTGAGAATAAAAAAGAAACCATAAATATTGTGGGAGGAGAAAGGCCTATATTGCATGATCTAATAACAAATGATGATGCTCACCATTCAACGATGAAGAAAATGCATTTAGAAAACAACATCCAAAACATGTTTCTTATCCTTTATTCTTCCAACAATTGTTTTTTAAATATTTACAAAGGATCGATCTGGTTTGACATAATCCACTTTAACCACATAGTAAATAAATAAACAAAGTTGCATAGTGATATATGTTTGAGGTGCATTTATATAATTATTCTACTTATTAATTTATCCTACATAGGAGTGCCCTATGTGCCATAAGGATGTGCACCCTATGTGGTATGTGACACATACATCTAAATGAATCAAATCAACATTCTCTCTCAACATGTGCACATTTCTTAGGAAAGTAGTGATCTAGATTTATGTAGGAACACAATGAAATACATAAATACACATAAACGTAGAGATGCAGCAGAAATAAGAATTCATTTCATTAATAACAAATGACTAAAATATGCTTACAGACAGAATGGAAATAAACTAGCTAGGGTGCTAGTAGCTTATCTCTGAGAAGAGATGTGGTGGCTACTGGCCTCTGAACTGTGTTATAATGAGGCTCAAAGGCCTATTATTATTGAGAAATAATGGAAAACCATAAACATTCAAAGACCTAACCCTAGGAGATGAAATGCCAAGACTATGGGCCTCGTTTGGGTAAGTTGGTACATCAACTTCCCGGGGACGTAACTTTGGCATACGATCTCTGTTTTACGTGTTCCATACCTCGTTAGAAAGATCTATCCAAGGAATGCAACTTTATGGTGAGAAACATGATCTAAGATCCATGTGGCTCCCCGTTTTCCCAAAAAACGTCGTTTAAGGCCTCAAAACGGCTCCGGAAGTTCAGGAACCAAAAAACTGCTAAAAATAGTAAACTATGCGGAAAATGAAAAAATGAAAGAAGCAATGGTGGGGGTCCAAGTGGAATAAGTGGGTGGCCACCAATATCCACCTGTATCATTCCTCCCCCCTTAGGAAGTAAAGGTCCCCATTGTGTTGAGTTCCTCCATGAGATGAGGAAACTTCTACTGAACTTGGTCCCTGGTGAGCCACTTGCCTTGGTGAAGGAGTTGGCCTACTTTGACAACAAGATATAGCGGTATCCTTTGCTTTCGGGTGTGCTTGATCTGTGTATCCATGATCTGATCAGTTCTGGCTTGTTCCATGCAGTCTGGATTTAACTCTGTTGGTGTGAGTTGTTCTGCCATGTCAGATGTGTCTAGTAGAGGTGGAAAGTAGGGCCAAAGGTGTCCCACATTGAACACTGGGTGTAGACCAAGGAATGGTGGAATGCTGAGCTCAAAGGCATTTTTTCCTATAGCCTTGGTGAGGGTGTACAACCCATATTGGAGTGGACGAAGCTTGCGGTGGGGTCCAACGAGGCGCTCCTTTTGCAAATGCAGCCACACTTTGTCGCCCACCTGGAAGTTGTGTGGCACCCGATGTTGATCATGTCGCTGCTTGTACTTAGAATTGGCTCTGTCCAAGATGTCATGACCCTGTTGGCGAATGTGTTGAATGTGCTCAATGAAGCTATTTGCCTTGTCAGCCTCAGGCTGGACATGAGATGAATCTTCCTGAGTAGCCACAATTGGCATGGCTATGTCAATTAGACATAGTGGATGGAATCCCAAGCCCACTTGAAAGGGGCTGTGTCTGGTTGAGATATGGAGAGCCCGGTTGTAGCTGTGTTGTACATAGGGGAGGCTCTCATCCCATGTGCGTGGATTCTTTGAATTGTACATGCACAAAATGTGTATGATCATCCGATTGACGACCTCTGTCTGGTCATCAGTTTGCGGATGGAAAGCTGTGGACTTGGTGAGCTTGGTATCCAACATCGACCAGAGGCTGGACCAAAATGTATTGAGGAACCTACTGTCCCGATCTGAGATGATAGACTGTGGGATCCTAAAGTGTACCCACACTCATTCAAAGAAGAGTTTAGCAGTTGCTTCTGCTATGATATTGTTCTTGCAGGCCATCATAATGAACATCTTTGAGAATCGGTCGACGACCACAAAAACACAGTCATTGCCATGCTTAGTAGAAGGAAGGCCCGACATGTAATCCATAGAGATGGATTCCCAAGGTTGAATGGGGGTATGAAGCGAAGTATAGAGGCCTTGCTTCTTGATGGTAGGCTTGGCAATGGCGCAAGCAGGGTAAGACTTGATGTACTTCCCGACATCTTGTCGAAGGTTTGACCAATAGAAATACTTTTGCAGTACTGCCATGGTTTTCTCAACCCCAAAATTCCTAATGACCTGACTGTAGTGCGCCTCCAAAATCATCTTGGCACACTCACTTGAAGGAACACAAAGGTTTCCCAGGTGACAAAGTAGGGCATCCTGGAGGTGAAAATTGGGAACTTGCTTACCCTCCAAGAGTGTATTGTATGTGTGGCTGAAATCTAGATCACTTGTGTAGAGAAGTAGCCAATCAAAAGTCTCATGCCCACAAGAGTTGAGCATAGTAGTTAGCGCCACGATGGGTTGTCGACTGAGGCAGTCTGCAACATTATTGGTGCTGCCTTTTTTGTACTTAATGTTCAAATGAAACTGTTGCAGGTATGTGGACCATTTCTGATGGCGATCGTTCTGCAACTTCCCTTGTGTCTGTATGAACTGCAGGGGTTGGTGGTCTATGTGGATGATCGTTTGTTTTCCCAAAATGTAATGCTTCCATTGCTGACAAGCCTACAAAATGGAATACATTTCTTTGTCAGAAGTGGGATAATTCCGGACTATGTCAGAAAGTGTCTCACTGTGATATGCCATTGGATGCCCATGTTGAGTAAGGACTGCCCCAATAGAATAGTCAGAGGCATCTGTCTCGATCTCAAATGGTTGTTGCAAGTCTGGTAATGTGAGCACTAGTGTAGAGAAGAGGCGATGCTTCAACTCTCTGAATGCCTTCTGTTGAGATTCAGAACAAAATAATTTTTCTTTAGCTCCTCCCTTGGTGACTTGACTCAAGGGCCAAGTGATATGAGAGAATCCCAACACAAACCTACAGTAGAAATTGGCAAGACTTAAAAAGCTGCGGAGCTCTGTTAGGGTGGTTGGGGCTGGCCAATCCCGAATGACTTGGATCTTTGTTGGATCCACATGCATTCCCCGCTCATCAATAATGTATCCCAGATACTGAACCTGGGTCATGAAAAAAGTGCATTTCTCCAAATTGGCACACAACTTGTGTTGCCATAGTGTTTGGAGGACCTGTCGGATGTGGTGGAGGTGCTCTTCCCAAGTCTGGTTGAAGATCATATAGTCATCCAAGTACACCACTACAAATGAGTCAGTGAATGGACACATGATGTCATCCATTAGCCTCATGAAGGTTGCAGGGGCGTTCATCAACCCAAAAGGCATGACCAACCATTCAAAAAGGCCCTCCTTGGATTTGAATGCACTCTTACACACATCAGAGGTTCAATTGGTACCTGGTGATACCCAGACTTCAAGTCGATCTTGCTAAAATATTTTGCCCCCTTCAGTTGGTCTAGAAGGTCATCAATCCATGCGATCGAGTACCTATTCCAGACTGTGATCTTGTTCAGTACCCGATAGTCAATGCAGAGTCTCCAAGTCCCATCCTTCTTCTGCACCAGTGCGATTGGGCTCCCACAAGGCGATGAACTCGGCCGGATGTGACCTTTCTACAAAAACTCTTGAATCTGCCTCTTGATTTCGTCATTGTCCAGAACAGAGCATCGATAGATGGGTCCATTGGGCAGTGGTGCACCTGTGGTCATATCGATAGGGTGCTTGACTTGGCAGTGTAGAGGCACCCTTGCGGGGGAGGTGAAGATGTCCTCGTACTCCTCCATGACCTTATCCATATGTTGTTTTCGTGCATCGGGGCCCTGTCTGGAGGTCATGGCCATAGTCTTCCTCTTTCCTTGAGGGCGGATCATCAGGAAAACAAATTTCGTAGTTTTGGAAATGAGCTTACTACATTGTTTTGTAGTAACCAAAGAGATGGTGGTAGGCGGTGCTATCTCCAGTATCTTGTACAGCTTATTGCCTAAAGTAATAATAACAGCACAAGGCCTGGACTCATACATAGCATGTCACTTCCACAAGTATGGTTCGCCTAATAATACATCAGAAACATCAAGAAGAGCAATGTCACATAATACCTCATCCGTGAAGGGCTTGATGTTGTAGGGAAGGCGACATTGTTGACTGACGCGGAGGTTCCGTCCTTGGTGCAACCACCCGATGGTGTATGGTTGTCAGTGTGTTGTGGTCGGCAAGCCCAGCTGCTTCATGACCTCTACTGAGATGAGGTTCTTCTAGCTCTCTTTGTTGACAATGAATTGCAATGGGGAACCCTTTACCCACATATTGGAATGGAAGAGATGCTCCGCCTCCTCTAGATCTTCTGGTTCCTCCTTCTGGATCTTCGTGGTGGCGGTGGTAGCGTTGGGCTCCGCATCAATAATCTGCTTCCCCCTATCACTCCCCTTGTCAAGTTTTGATTCAGAGTTGGAGCATGCATCCAATTAATAAGCCTTCAACTCGGCTACCAGTGACTGCTTGGCCCGACACTCATTTGTGTTGTGAGTGGAGCTCTTATGGAACTCACACCACTTCCCTGTGTCCATTTTTGGTTTTGTGGTGTTGTTCTTTTCTTGTGACTTTGGCGGGTTGTCCTGGGCTGCCCCTCCTTTTCTTGGTCCTTTGTTGTATGGTTTGGGGGTACCTTTCCCTTGCTTCTGATTTGCAGACCCAAAGTCTTGCTTCTTCTATTTGAACTTCTGCTCAATCTTGGCAGCATATCGGTATGCCACACTAAGCGAGGAGATGTCGAGGAACTCCATTTCCTATTGAATGTATCTATGCAGACAACTGTAGTACTTTAACACAAATTGTTTCTCTGAATCTTTGATACCCAAATTTGTGTGTAGGGTATGAAACAAATTCATCATCTCATGCACATCTTGGTCCCTTTGTTGCCGCAACGTAGTCCATTGTATGTATTTGTCCTCATAGCTCCCACGGGATAATATTTTTCCTTGATGGCATCTCGGAAAGAATTCCAAGTGGGTGCAGTTGAGAACAGAGAGGGTTCTCCCTCATCCTATTACTCCGAGTAGGTTTCCCACCAGTCCTTGACATGGGGGGCGACTTTGAGGAGTGCGAAAATAATCTTTTCTCGGTCGAAAAAGTCATGAACCGAGAAATATCCTTCTAATAGATTCAACCATCTATCTACGACATCTGCATCTATTTGTCCCTCAAATATGGGAATGTCAAAGTTTACTTGTACCTTAAAAGGAGTGGCACCTCTAGAGTGGTTGTTGTATCTCTATGCGCCGCCAGTGGGAATCCGTTGAAGAATTTGGGCAAAGTTGTCCATCATCGCGTTCCTTTGTTTTTTGAGGGCCTCCTCGAGCAACATTTTGATAGGATCTCCTACTCCCTCATCTTTCTTTTCTTCCCCCATGGGTGGTCGTCGGGGTTTGTGAGGCTGATCTTGCAAAGGTTCAACCAGATCGAGCCCCAACTCCTTATACCTCAACCTCGTTGGGGACATGCAAAGAAGGATCGAGAATGAGCAGACCGCTCTAATACCACTGATCCAGATTTATGTAGGAACACAATGAAATACAAAAATACACATAAACGTAGAGATGCAGCGGAAATAAGACTTCATTTCATTAATAACAAATGATTGAAATATGCTTACAGACAGAATGGAAATAAACTAGTTAGGGCGCTGGTAGCTTATCTCTGAGAAGAGATGTGGCAGCTACTAGCCTCTAAACTATGTTACAATGAGGCTCGAAGGCCTATTATTATTGAGAAATAATGGAAAACCCTAAACATCCAAAGACCTAACCCTAGGAGATGAAACGCCAATACTATGGGCCCTGTTTGGGTAAGTTGGTACATCAACTTCTTGGGGACGTAACTTTGGCATATGATCTCCATTTGACTCGTTCCATACCTCGTTAGAAAGATCTATCCTAGGAATACAACTTTTGGGTGAGAAACATCAATCTACAATCCATGTTGCTCCCCATTTTCCCAAAAAACGTCGTTTAAGGCCTCAAAACGGCTCCAGAAGTTCAGGACCCGAAAAACTGCTAAAAATAGTAAACTATGCGGAAACTGAAAAACTGAAAGAAGCAATGGTGGGGGTCCAAGTGGAATAGGTGGGTGGCCACCAATATCCACCTGGATCAAGTAGTGTTGTCATGATTGCAAAGTGCACCACTATTAGAGTCCTAGCCTAACCTTCTTAGTTAGGGGTACTTGGGAGTCAATTAATTAATGTATGGGTCCATTGTCTTTAAATTGGGACCAATAGGTAGTTGGTATGTGGTTACTTAATGTAAAAGGATCATCCTTATGGAATAATTCCCACTAGATAGTTGGTACTCATTAATGTTGGGACCACTAGTGGTTAGGTTTTTGGTAGTAAGAAACTATTTATAGAAGTAGGAAGCGATACAATTATTTATCAAAAATTATCATTGTTTTCTTATTTGCAGGTTTCCCCCTCAAAGAGGCAAGTGAAAACCTTTTGGATTATCAATAAAGGTTTCTGTTTCTATAGGTGTTATATTATAGTTTTGTCTCTTTTATTTCATGCAATTTGAATTTCTTTATACATTGATCTTAAATTATATATATCTTCTATATAAGTACACTACAAGTGGTATCAGAGCACTTTCTTGTGCCAATATGCAACCTAATTTCAGGTTTTGAAGGCTAGAGAAGTGTTTTGGTGCAAAGAAACACAAAGATATGTCATTTAGTGGGTCCAACAATGTCGAGGAAGCATACAAATGGGGAATACAAGTGGGGTCACTTGGTTGGATACCCTTTTACACCTTTGTAGGTGCTTGGGGAATAATATTGCATGAGATAGAATCTATTCATAGACGTGATATTCCATGTACCTTTAGGAATATTTGAAGTCCCTTAGGTGGACCTGAAACAACACTACAAATTCATTTTGTTCATTCATAATTATAGTACATCGAGAATGACACTAGGGGAGATTACTATCATGTACTAGGGAATTGAGAAATATGGCTAAGGGTATGGTTGATCCTCCTCAAGTAGTTTTGTGAAATACTGGTTGAGCACTATTGTTGGAAACTTGAAGGTATATTATCAAGCTATAACCCTTTACATTCCCTTTCTCTTAATACCCTACCGAACCTCTATATCCCAAGTAGAAAAATTCCTATAGATCTTGGAATATCCAATATTTGAAACATTTTATCAGTACAATAATTTTTTGATAGTAAACAAAGTCTAGAAGAGGTCTAAGGAATTCCGATAAAATTGTGGGTGACCTATGTCAAAAGAATCCTCAAGTGACATTAATTGTGTTGGTGTAGCTCTTTGATAACCCTTCCAATGAACCTAAAATATTCCTATGATAGCCACTAGAATGGAGACCAAGATCACTAACTTGGAAGACACGATATAGACCTACATTGACTCGTATGAGAAAAAGATGGGACATTTCCACATTCCAACCCAACTTCAAAAACAAAATGTCCTCCTTAGAAACCACCATTAATAGTCAATTAGAAATTTAGAATCATAAGTTGGGGCTAATTGATAGTGGGGAATATTCTTCAATAGCTAGTTCAACCTGTTAATATGCTTCTTTTCTGAGTCATATGATTTAATGAACATGCAACAACTTAGTTTCCCCAGTTTGTAAACCTAATTGTTATTATTTTCAAAAACCATTGACAAGTCTATTATGTGTAAATTTTGAAAGATGGCGAACCTTTGAAAGGGGATGAGATGTAAATATTTATAGAATTAATATAAGAAGAAAATGTTGAATAACTGTTGAAGGGTATTTCCTATATATATTATGATGTCATGAGAGGGAATGGTGAGGGGAACCATGACTGGTTGAGATGACCCATTCTAGGTAGTACTCTATTGAATTAAAAATATTCAAAATCCAAAGCTGTCCTCTTGCCCAGAAAAACAAAATTTAATTACCAATCAAGCCAGTGGTTGGGAAGCCCTCTTCAAAAATCAATGAAAGGATGGGCATAGTACCAATCTAGAGAATTCTGGACTGACCCACGAATTAGGGGATTTTGCCCACGAAAGATTTCTATAGAAGGAAAGAAAAGGGGGAAAATCATGAGCATAGGAGAGAGGAGATAAACAGTTGAGTCTGGGGACCAAGTTTGAGTGGATAAGAGTGTGGGAAACTCTTCTAGTTCTAAAAAAATAGAGAGAATATAAGAAACATGTTTTCTGGGTGCAAGAACAATTAGTAACTATCTTCAAATCAGGATGATAAATGGGGTTACGAAATGTTAGTGGTTGTCTAAAAAATTACGAAGTAAATAAGAGAGGAGGGCACTGAGGAAATGTTGGGAAGTGAAAGGCCTCTCTTGTGCTGTGTATGATAGATAATGTAGCCCTTGTGGAAAGAACAACCCCCTTGCTTGGTGGATTGAAGAATTGGTTTTCTTAGTTTCTATAGGTGAAGGAGAGTGGCCTTCATATTTTCTCATATGCTAAAAATAAATAATTATTCTCATGGCATCATACTTTCGCTAGGGGATGGCCAACTGAGAAAACACCAAGAGAAGTTGTGCCTATGGTTGGGTGGAAAATGGTACACCCTTCAACAATTGCCAACAACTTCCAAATTTCATATAAGTGTTTTATGTTCTTTGTTTTACCATGACAAGTATATTTAATACTATCCATTTCATATGATAGATAATTGGAGGATTTATTATCTTATTTAAGTGGTGTAATTATTATTCTAATTGTTTGAATGGATGTGAAATCTGAAATAAGGTTACAAAGCATATTCTATTGTTGGTTTTATACATGTCTATGTTTTAAAAGGGATGTTGTTAGTAATGGTTTGTCACTCAAAGTATGGACAGAGTGTTGGCTGGTCACTTATAGTAGTTTATGTGAACAAATCCCTAAGTTATTAATAAATATTAAGCCACCAATGCACTCCCAGAACAATCCTGGAAATAGGGAATGCAATTGCTGACATAAACATGAAGAATGGTTCGCTGGTCCTGGCTATTCCATTGGCTTGAGAAATATTCTAGGATTAGAGGGAAGTGTATACCTTTGTTTTTCCTTGAAAGAATAAGCCAAATGTTGAAAAAATCTAAAGCATTTTTAAAATAAATAATGAGCAAAGAAGGAGAAATAAAGATCAAGTTCCTAATTTGAAATAAAAATAAATTAGGAATTGAATGCATTGTAATTACTTAAGTTTCATTAGTATTTTGGTAAGAAAGGAATTTTACTAGGAGTTACATAGTAAACTTGGTTTCCAAAAGGGAAAGATTTGGGAATAACAACTATTCCCTGAAAATAGCAAGGAGATGCATGTAAATAGGAGATTAGTAAATTCTGATAAAAAACATAGTTTTACCATGGAGAATTTTATTTCCAAGAAATGCCATATTTTGGAGAATAATTTAAACAAGTATTTTGCATGAATTTGTAAATGTAAATGTGCAATTCTATGTTTTATAGACACAATTGAACAAATGGTAAATTCTGGTAACTACTAGTAAATTCCCAATTTACCATTTAAATGTTCTAATATTTGAATAAAAAGGATTGGAAATAATTATACTACAACCAAATTTTTTTGCATGGTGGGTGAGTAATGGAAAAACTTGAAATCTTTCTCTTTTGTGCAAAAGTTTACATTGTGTTAATATTTTCCTAGAATTATGACATGCATAGGGTGTGTTGAAACAGATCTTAAATTTTTATCCTTAAGGCCTAGATTTTTTCTTTTTCGGGTTTCGGATTTTCATAAAACAAGAGTTTCGTATCATTTCTAAATTCACGATACCTTTTTCTTAATTTTTTTAATTTCTTCTTTCGAATAACGAATGGAAAATTATTTAAAACGTTTCGAAATTTAAATTTACGATTTTTTTAATTAAACTTTAAAGAATTTTCGGGATTTGGGGTTTCCCGCAAACAAATTTTTGATGCAAATCGAATCATAAAACCCCGACCCCCGATTTCCCGAAACGTTGGAATCAATAATTTAAACACGAATTAATATAGTCTCCTCTAAGAATGGTTAAGAGTTAAAATAATTATGTCGCGATTTCGAGATTCACGGTTTTGTGAGAGCATGTCTCCTGTCATCACGTTTCCCGAAATCTTGATTTCCGAAACCCCGATCCATAAGTCACGTTAAATTAAACTATTTCTGTTTTGGCCTTAAATCGTGATTATTTAGTTAATTAATATAAGTTAAATCTTGTTTTAAAAAAAACAAGCCATCGCGATTTCGCGATTTCGGAGATCAGATTTTATTAATAACACACATCTCCTGTCATCATGTTTCCCGAAATCCCGATTTCCGAAATCCCGAAAAAGTCTAATCTCAATTAATTAACGTGCTAAAAGCGTTTAAATCTTAATTAAAGCATCACAATTTTGTGATTTTGCATTTTTGGAAATCGTTTTTTCAT
Source organism: Picea mariana (assembly GCA_032191745.1). NCBI lineage: Eukaryota > Viridiplantae > Streptophyta > Pinopsida > Pinales > Pinaceae > Picea > Picea mariana. Next base: position 28,714 of record JASDQU010105303.1, read on the forward strand.
CGACTACATACCTATCGACATCAGGATTTCCGAAACCCCGAAAAATGAAGTTTTCATCTTTAAATTATGATTAACATTAATTAACCTTTTCTTAAAAAAAAAGATTAATGGTAATCATTCTTAAGTGTTCATTTATGTTTTACTTACCAATTAAGTAGGTTTCTCATTTTTTTTCCAAATCCAAAGGTACCTAAATACAGACATTAAAAGCGTATCTCGGTAAAATATCTTCCACATTAAGAGTTTTAAATTTGTGACAGTTGTGCAAATCTTTTCATTTTTTAAAAATATATTCAAAATAAACATTCGAATGTCTGTGTTTTCATTCTAAGCTAAGCTTGTTCATCCGTTTTCTGTGACAGGTTTTCAATTAAATGCAAAAGTCATGGCACCCAGAAAGGCACCTAAGAAGAATGAAGATGCACAGAAAGGAGATATTATCTCCGATACTACTCCACATGCTATAGATTCTATTAAATCTTGGACTCAAATCTCAGATTTGCTGGAATATGAGTTTGAGAATGCCCATCCTGACTCTGAAAATCATTTCCGAGACATAGCTGAGTCAGAGCTTCATAAGATCGCTACGTGCCCGAGGCTTGTGGCATACACTGATATGATCAGCTGGGCTCTGGATAAGGTCGATATACCAACAAGGAGCGTTCTAAACAAGCAAGGAGCTATCATAGGCTCATTCACACCAGAGCACATTCAAGTAATGTATAAACTCTCTCTGAATCATAAACATACTTTTAATGCTGAATTTTTAGCAAAGTTTCAGAGAAAAGAATGTATTGAGGCAGACCAGACATATACCGATATGATTAGAGGATGGGCAAGGTTTGAAGAAAAGTTTAGAGCTGATGCTCATAGGATTTATGCTATAGCCTCTTTAAATGAATACATGGTTTATATCGCCATTATGTTATGCAGACTTTTCAGGAGAAAAGATCCCTGTCATTTTCATGCAGACTGGGTGCCCTTTTTAGAGGAAGCTTCAGAAGGAAATGGTTTTAACTGGCATAAGATTTTGTCGGATAACCTAACAGAAGAAATTTTAAACTACAAAGCAGCCAAATCAAAGGGACAACCAACAACTTTTTATATGTCTGCATTCATTATGGATGCAATCTATTTTATGACTCCCTTTCCATTAATGAATTGGAGTTGGAGCATTTCCTGTCCATAACCCATTGATAAATATCACTCGACCCTTTGGGAAGAAAATACTAAAGTTGCATTTTACAAGGTTTGTCATTTTATTATTATTCCCATGCACAAAATGGTTTTTGGATGTGAACCCCCTCGCATTTATGATACAATCATAGAAAGTCTTAAAGTAGTTGCCGACTGGTTTATTGAGGAAAATGTTTCCTACATTAGGGTTTATGGCTGTTCCATTCCCCCTCATGCACTCCCTAAATTCCTACCAGACAAATTGGTGTGTAGGGAAGTAGCTTATCAGATAGTAAAGGGCAGTGTTGGATTGGAATTAAAAGCACTTCAGAAGAAATCATGGCCATCTTTCCTTGTTCATATTGGAAAATTTTCTTTATCAAATTTAGGCCATTCTAAGGTAGAGGTTGAGTCATTAGAAGAAGTGAAATTAGTAGATATTGAGCACATAAAATATGACCCCTACCAAGTAATAAGTAGGCATTTCATACATTGTAATCTAAAGGCATATGAACATGAAGTATCTATTTATGATGATATATTTAAAGATGTTAAGTCTTATGAAGAAGTACTGAATAGAGTCCAGGCCTTGCCACCTAACTCACAGATTGGATTCACATCTTTTCAAAGCCATAGGCAAAGTTGCCTACCTAAGATTTTACAGGGTGAAATTTCGACCCCACCGCCAGAACAGGAAGGACCCCCTCCAGGGTTTGAAACTAATACACAGGATAAAGCAAATAACAAAGGTAATTTGAAGAATACCGAGATACCTTCCCAAGACACAGAGAGTTCCCAAACAAAAGAATCAGTAACGGAGAAGAGAAAAGAGCTGAAAACAATTCCAGAGATCATGAAAAATGTTCCAGAAAAGATAGGAGGAACAACTTCAACATAGCTCGGTAGTCCTATCACCTCTTTAACTCCATTGCAGTCAACTTTTGGAAACCCCCATGAAGGAGTTTTATATGTCAGTGATCTAGAGCCGATTTAGAGAGATGAAATCCCCCCATCAGATTACTTTTTTAGTAAAAAGCGAAGAGCAGTCTTGAAACAGGAAATTCATCCAAGAGGAGAAGGGATGATTAAAAATCATAGAGTTATTATAGATGGAAAGAAACTCAAGGATGGAGAATTTGATATAGAATTAGCAGGTACAATGGGTGCTATAGCATCAACAAATATTTATTCTGTTGGCAATTTAACAACTATGCTCGAACAGAAGGACCAAACAATAATTCAGTTGCAAGACAAATAAAAAGAAAATGAGAGAAATATTAGTTGGGGAATACAAAAGGGTCTAGAAAAAGATAGACTAAAGGATATGCAAGAAATCCAGAAAATGAATAAAGAATTGGATGAGGAAAAACACATAATGCAGGTCACACAAGAACATGTTCGAAAGATGGGAGAAGAAAACAAACATTTACAAGATCAAATTATTTCTATTACTAATCAGGTAGTAGAACTTGAAAATTTCAGGACACAAGCATTGGAGATATATTTGAGAATAGAGGAAGAACAAAAGAAAGTGTTCTTGAATCTGGAAGTAGTCCAGAATTATTTTCAAGAAACAAATAAGTCTTTGGAGAATGTGTTCCAGAAGGAAAGGGAGGTGAAAGCAGCTACAACAAATTTTCAGAAGGCAGTGGCTTTCTCATCCAAGGAAGAAGTTGGAAAGATTTAGAAATTATCTATTTATGAACAAGTTAAAGGGGAAATAATATTAAAAGTGTGGGAAGAAAACCTCGCCAAATATAAACGAATAAAAAGAGAAGTCAATGATGATTTCCAGGGAATTTTCGATCTTTTATAAAGAGATTCATTAAATATCGGAACAGATGACTGTTCCGAATTATTAGGTGAAATTAATATTGCCAAGCACCAGCTAAGGTTTAAAGAAGAGTTGGAGGAAATGAAAATAGAGATTTCAAAAATCAAATTGATTAATATTAAAGAGATCAACAAATGGATGAAGATTTTGAAGTAGATGTAGATGATAAATGTATAGAAGAAAAAATTGAAAAAAAAAATAGAGAAAAATGTATATAGCACTGGTGTATGGAAAATGTACTTTGATGGTGCTTTGTCTTTCCTTGGAGCCAGGGCAGGAGCACTTCTTGTGGCTCCTGATGATCAATTTGTTATTCCTTTTTCATATAGGCTTCAGTGGAATGTGGATTGTACAAACAATGTATGCGAGTATGAAGCTTTAGTGCTAGGATTAGAAGTTTCTAGAAGGATGAAAATTAAGAAACTCGAAGTCTTTGGTGACGCTAAGTTAATTATAAAACAGGTGAACCGGCAGTATCAGGCTAATAATCCTAGATTACGGTCCTATAGGAATTGTGTCTGGGATTTAATCGAGAACTTCTTCTCATATGTGAATTTTCATTTTGTCCCAAGATCTGAGAATCAAAAGGATGATGCTTTAGCCAAAGCTGCATCAACTTTCACACCCCCGACTACTTTTAAATTAAAGTATCATATACAAATGAGACATCGCCCTTCGATACCAAATAACATACAACATTGGCAGGTTTTTAAAGACAATGAGCAGCTTCAAAATTTTCTAGAATCATTAGATGAATTTGTAGAAATGCATACTGATCAATAAAATCAAAATGATCCTATTTGAATCATGCAAGAGGAGGAGGATTCTAAAGAATTTCATGATAAAATTGCAAATCACCGAATGCTTGTTCTCAAGAACAACCAAATTCCCAAGGGTCTAATCCCTTTGGAAAGACTTTTTAATCAAGATGATATCCCTTCAAAAACCACCCTACAACCCCAACCAGAGGAGGTTGAATATTGTAATATAAGAACTGAAGAAAACCCCCGAATGGTTAAACTATCCAAATATTTATCAACAGAAAACAAAAATAAATACACGGAGTTGTTAAGAAAATACAAAGATGTTTTCGCATGGTCGTATGAAGAGCTGAAAACATATGACACTTCTGTGATCAAACATAAGATACCTATCAAACCAGGTGTCAAACCTTTTAATCAAAAACTCCGACAATTTAACCCCATTTTATTACCTGTTATCGAACGAGAAGTCAAAAAACTTCTTGACGCTAAGATAATTGTACCCCTAAGATATTCTAATTGGGTAGCTAATCTGGTCCCGGTTAGAAAGAAATATGGGGAAATTAGACTATGCGTTGATTTCAAGAATCTTAATAAATCTTCTCTCAAAGATAATTATCCTCTACCTAAAATGGACCATGTTCTTGAAAAAGTAGTAGGAGCTAATAGAATGTCAATGATTGACGGATTTTTGGGTTATAATCAAATTGCCATCAGTGATCTTGATAAAGAAAAAACCGCATTTACTACTCCTTGGGGCACGTTTATGTACGATAAAATGTCGTTTAGACTGATGAATGCAGGTGCTACTTTTCAACGTGCGATGGATATTGCTTTCGTTGGCGAATGGGACAAGTTTGTAGTCATCTATTTGGATGATCTTATTGTTTTTTCTAAATCGGATGAAGACCATATGATTCATCTCAAACAAACATTTGGAAAATGTTGCAGGTTTGGTCTATCCTTAAATTCTAAGAAGTCTCATTTCACTATGCAAGAAGGCAAGCTGTTGGGTCACATCGTATCTCGAAATGGAATTAGGATTGACCCTAAAAGAGTAGAAGCTATATATACAATAGATATTCCTAGGAATGTGAAAGAAATTCAATCATTTTTAGGAAAAATAAATTTCTTGAGAAGATTTATTCCTAACTTCGCTGAAATTGTGAAATTGATTACAGATATGCTCAGAAAAAACAGTGAAGTAAAATGGACAGCAGAAGCTAAAGTATCCTTTGCCCATATTAAGAAGGTTGTAAGTGAGGCACCAGTACTAGTGAGCCCCGATTATCTCAAATATTTTCTTATTTTTTCATTTGCCTCTGAACACACGCTTGCTACTGTACTCCTTCAGAAGAACGAAGAAGGTTTTGAGCAACCGATAGCCTTCTTTAGCAAAAGTCTCTGAGATGCGGAACTCAAATATAATATAATGGAAAAGAAAGCATATGCTATGGTAAAAGCATTGAAATCTTTTAGAACTTATTTTTTACATTCTAAAGTGATTGCATATGTACCCACTAGTTCTGTAAAAGATATTTTGGTTCAAGCAGACAATGATGGTAAAAGAGGAAGATGGCTTGCCAAAATTCAAGAGTTCGACTTGGAGGTTAAAATGACAAAATTGGTAAAGGGACAAGGTTTAGCTAAACTTTTAGCTAAATCCAATTTCAGAGCTCTTGGGATAAACAATTCTCAGGAGGAAGAAGAATGGGTAGACATGAATGAACTTGAGGACCAAATAGTCGAAAACAGAATTGAGGAGAAATTCGCGTCGTCGAATTGGTACAAGGACATAGTAACATACTTATTGATATCAAAATGTCCAACTAACTTGTCTCCATCCAAAGCTAGAACACTAAAGCTACATGCAGTCAAATACTGTATTTCCGAAAAATGATTATATTGGAAAGATCCGCTTGGCTTCCTCTTGGTTTGTCTGGTCGAGTCCGAGACAGAAGAAGTTATAGGTCAATTTCACGAAGGAGTCTGTGGAGGACACCATGCTTGGAGGGCTACAACATATAAAATCCTGAGGGATGGTTATTACTGGCCCAAAATTTTCCCAGATGTCAATGCTAAGGTACGAGCTTGTAGTCCTTGCCAATTTTTTGCAGGAAAACATAAACTACCAGCGATGCCATTGGTCCCAGTCAAGACAAAAGCTCCTTTTCAGCAATGGGGACTAGACTTCATAGGTGAAATTAATCCTCATTCAAGTGCTCAACACAGATGGATCCTAACCGCTACAGACTATTTCACCAAATGGGTGGAAGCTATCCCAACAAGGAAGGCTATTGATTTAGTAGTTATAGACTTCTTAGAAGAAAATATCTTGTCTAGGTTCGACTGTCCCAGAAAGATAGTCACAGAAAATGCGCAGGCTTTTAAGTCTATGGCAATGGTCAACTTTTGCCAGAAATATAATATTGTGCTGGGTCATTCCACGGCATACTATCCTCAGGGAAATGGTCTGGCAGAATCTTCAAACAAGAGCTTAATCAGTATAATCAAGAAAGTGTTAAACGAAAATAAAAAGTCTTGGCATTTTCATTTAAAATATGCTCTGTGGGCAAATCGGATAGGCAAAAAAAAGTCTATAGGTACTTCTACCTTTCAAATGGTATATAGAACAGATGTAGTGTTGCCTATAAACCTAGCACTTCCTGTGATGAAACTATGGCAAGACGAGAAGGAAGAACCGAATCCTCTCACAAGAAGAATAAATCAGCTGATTGAAATTCAGCAGCACAGGGTTGTAGTGGATGAAAAGTTGCAGAAGTACCAGGATGACATGAAGGTATTATTTGATCGTAAAGCCAAGGATAGGAATTTTCTCCCCGGGGATCTGGTTTTGAGATGGGATGCTCAAAAAGAGGATTCATGAAAAAATGGTAAATTCGATCATATTTGGTATGGACCATTTAAGGTAGTATCTCCTGAAGGAAAAAATTCATTTCTGCTTGGAAATTTGGATGGTAAAATTTTGAATGCCCCTGTCAATGGGCGTTTTTTAAAGCATTATATGGAATAATTAATTTACAGAAACTCTCATTGTATATACTGTTTTGTTTTTCATTTTTAGAAAATCTATTCTCATTTTGTAAATAAATAAAAATAAAATAAAAATTAGTTAAGTTTTTATCCAAAAAAAATAAATAAATTATAATATATATATATATATATATATATATATATATATATATATATATATATATATATATATATATATATATATATATATATATATATATATATATATATATATATATATATATATATATAATTTTTGCGTTGCTTATCCCGTAAGATGATAGGTAAATAAAAGTATTTGTTCTTAATACTTCGACCTTAAGGGTTTCACTTAGAACAAGTTTAAAGGCTTTTCGAAGTAAATTTTTTTAAGAAAAGAGTCCAAAGAGTTATTTTTGAAATCACAACCTATGTTTTCTGGCTTACATATTGTTGGACATCTCCTTTTATACCCTCAGTACTATCTTTCATGTTTTTGGGCTTTCTCATCGAAGTAGGAGAGATTATGTATTAACTTTTGAAATCAACAAATGATTAAATTCAGTAAGACCAGTCTTCATAGTTCTTATTCTTTGACTAAAAGTGGTTATGTTTGGGTTGATTTTGACTCTCTTAGGTTTCTTAACAGTTTGTCTGAGGATTTAAGCTTCCTCAAAAGAAAACCCCTGAAAATAATTTTTCCCTTTTTCTCTACAGACTGAGGGGTTTTGAAAGTTGAGAAAAGATAGGTCTAGAATAATAAAAACAGGTTGACAAACCTCTATTGTAAATTTTTACATAGATAACCACCCCTGATATTATAAGTATCACTGATTGCCCCCGCTTCATATGCATAAGCTAACTATAAGACAGATGGTGAAAGGAAATTCATATTTGATTGCCCCCATATAGTCCCAAAGACGATGAAAGGAAATTCATTTAAATGATTTCCCTCATCTAAATATAAAAGAAAAAGATAACTTCACCAGGGTACTGAACAGGCCTGCTGGCAGTGAAGCAATATCTGAGTATAAATATATAATTAGCACTCGAGGCGGTGAAAGGAAATTCAGTAAAAAGGGACAGATAACTTCACCAGGGTACTAAACAGGCCCGCTGGTAGTGAAGCAATATCTGAGGTGTCTGTAAGGTTGTCATACTTATCGATCACTCTATTCTAGTTATCAGTCTTTCAAAACAGGATATTCATCTTTTTTTTTGTTTGTTAATTTGTGCAGGACCTGCGATTAACCTGTGGCTTGAGAAACCGCGACTCAGGGGCATCTAAGCCGTCAAAATCACCCGGGGATCGCACCCGGCCTGAGCCACACCAACCCTTAACATGGTTGGATTTTTTGTCCCCGCAGGTTTCGAACCGGTGAC
>JASDQU010105303.1:45711-89987 GCA_032191745.1 Picea mariana
GACGACCCAAGGTATTTTTCAGACCCCCCCGACTGATCTACCTTTAACGGTTGGGGGGGGGGTCCAGAATGGAATCTTACTCTGGCGGGCCCCCTATCTATACGTGGAATGAATCTACTGGTCCCGAATCCCACTGCCTCTCACTGCCTAAGATACCACATCACCTCCTGATGTCATTATCCACCTTTCCATAAGAGTCACATCCCATAACTCCGTTAATCCTTCTCCCTTGTTCACCCATGGTAAGTCCCCTCACCATGATTTTTTCCCCCAACCGATAACTGCCACATCACTCATCTGTATCCCTCAGTCATTGTCACCTGCCATCTCATGTTCTAAATGACCCGTTGGCCATTTATTATAGGATAACTTATCCGTTAACCAGCTAAACTATCCCCCGCGCCCAATGTATACTCGTTTACTTAAAATTACCCTCACTCTTCATTCCTTCACCATTTACCCACTCATCGCACCAGAGAATTTACCCCATTTTCTTCTCCGTTATAGTCAATCACCCCCATCTACAGTCATCCCCGCTAACATTGTTTTATTTGCAGGTATTGTTACAGTAATTGCGCCAAAGTCAAAACGAACAAAAGGAGAGGAGAATCCGTTTCTCCCGCCTCCTGTCGACCTCGACAGGATTCCACTGGCCGACAAAGATTACTTAATCGCAGACACTAAGTGCGATTTCGACTTCGAAAACCTTCAATCATGGCTTAAACAAGTCTTCTCGGACCAGAGTGACGAAATTGGACTTTGGGAGTCCAACCTACCCCTGTATCTCTTCCCCCAGATTCACCATTTCCCAAAGTTCACCCTCAAGTGCCAAGCGCACTATATTCCCGAGCAAAGAGCCATCGTATCCTTGTCCAGGGAAGTTCTTTTCCTCATCACGCCATAAACCATCGACCAAATGATGCAAATATCCTGAGATGACTCCACATCACCTTTTAACCTTGAAATCCTTACAGAGATATACCATAAGATGATGTTTCCTCAAAGAGCTCAAATATTTGAGCTTTTTCTTCCATAGTCTGCTCAGCTCCCCACCACAAATCCCCCTTATCCTTCCTCCATGTTCTCAACCAAAGGAAACCAAGTTATCACATCCCTATGCACTTTTTTAGGTTATTATTCAGATCAGTGGGTAGATGAACCCATTCTGGGATTTTTGTCTATTTTCTCCACTGATGAGAAGTCCACTACATAGTTCAACTTTAGCACGTTCCTGGCGAACAACATTCACAAGCAATTTGTCAATTTTTCCACAGAAGGCATGTTCTGGTATTCTTCAATACTGGCATACCTGTTCGTTTTCTTCCAAGCAGAAAATTTTGTTTTTTCTATGTAGAAGATGGATGGAGATGGTAGACCCCAGGAAGTAACCACATGGACTTCCCTGCTCAGACATAACTCCATGGAATTCAGTTTCAAGCAGTTCATCGATCAATTCTACCACCCAGTGGTGAGTATGCTCAGTGGCAGACTTGAACCCAGGATTAATGACGAATTTCAGAGGATCCTACATCTCTTGGATCATACAAAGACTGGTGATTGGTACCTGTACCAAAATCACACTGAGATCAGAGTCTATGGGTGTGAGTTGGCCCCATATAAACTGCCCAAATACTTACCTATCAGAATTTTTGCTCTGTAATACATAAGGCAGATGATAAACTCGGATGATATTCATTTTGTGTCTTTAAAGAACAAGAAACATCTCAGAATCAAAGGGCAGATTGGGTCTTTCATCTGCAACAATCGAGGCACTGGGGAGGAAGCAGACAGGCTACTGAAGGAAATGAAATTCTTTATGAGTTTCACATGGCACTACGATCTGTGCGGGATCATTTCAGAGATGAGGATAAAAAACAAGAATATCCCGTATGTCCACAAATCTAGGCCTAAGGTAGAAAAATTTTCAAACCAGACAGGATGGAAACCAAACACTTTGGTTGAAACAGAACAACAGGACCTCCCGGTCACTATATCACAGACAACCACACTACAGGCTCCAAAGGAGAAAAGGCCTAGGCAATATCTGTCACCTCCTGTCACTGAAGTATCATTAGAAGAATTTCGACTGCATACCAAGAGGCCAAAAACCAGTCCAGCTCCTAACCCGGCTGGAGAAAAGGAAATTCCTTCCACTACAGTGACAGAGGTTGATCGTTCACTCCTCAAACACAAGAAGCAAGCATATTATAACTACTGTGTTACCAAAGAAGACTACAGATACTCCACCAATCAACAAGCTAGGCAAGACAAGACCAAAGCTAAGCATCTTTGAGAAATATGACTTGATCAAGAAAAAAAATCAAACTCTGACCAACAGCACATATGCCCAATTCTGGAAGCAGACGTCGACTACACAACACAGGATATTATCGGCGTTCAACACGGAGAAGGGCATAATGCACATGGAATTTCTCCAAGCACAGGTGCTAGACCCAAAGGTAATCACCAACTATAAAAGGGAAACCTTTTAATTCCAGACCAAAGACATGCATCCTGTCGATCAAATGGATCTGCACAGGAAAACTAGAGAAATGGTTTTCTCCACATTGGCACATGCTTTCACTATTGCCTCTACGTTACAAGTGTCTCTGAACAACGTCCAGACACAGTTCAAGTTGGAGAAGATATCATCCTTTGCCAAGGACAACATGATCAAGACATTGGAGGAACTGGTCCTCAAGATCGGGTACGATCCCTTGAATGTGAAAGTAGTCGAGGAGATGATCAAGATGAAAAATGTAGACATAGCATATTTGAGGAAATAATTGAAGCTACCACCAACAGTAGACTCACAGGGAAAGGAAATAGTAGAGACAGAAGGAGAAAAAGATGAGATGCTTAAGATGATCATGGAACAAAATGCACAACTGAAGGAGATGGAAGCTGAGATGGAGAATCAAGTGAAAGAGAAAGAGCAGTTGAAACCCATGGAAGTCATTCCATTGAGTGTATTTCCACTCTCAGGAGTGAGCACAACATCACTAGCAGAAGTCCCATCAATGAACCCACTGACGTCTCTGGAAAAGATGGTTGAATTGGCTAAATCTATGGAAGAGATGAACCTGTAGGAGACAGAGATTAGCAGGCTCAAAAAGGAGATTGAGAACCTTCAAGAACTCAAATCTTCTTATCAAACCATCTTCTCCAAGGAAAAAAAGGTGTCAGACCATCTCAAACAAGAGTTACAATAGCTCTGGAAGAAAACAGTGGCAGGTAAAACACTGGCCGAAGTCAAAGAAAGTGTCTGGACAGACATCACCAAGTCTATGAATGAAATATGGCCAATGATACAGATTATGTTTGAGAAAAATGAATTGGTGCAGAGAAGAAAACAAGCCATTGAGAAGATCAGATCAGAATTGGGAGAGATGCCCACACAAGCTAATGAAATCATCAAATTCTTGAATTCTAAAACCATAGAGGAGCTGGAAGAGCTGAGAATTAAGGATAGAACAGAGACCATCCTTGAGGTCAAAAGAGTCTTGACCAAGAGAGGACTGGTTCTACAGCTAGAAGAAAAGGTTTAGGCCATGGACCTAGGGCTACAAAGGTTTTTCAACAAGATTGAGGCTCTACAGAAGAAAGGTCTTCCTAGTTTGAAGGTGATAAATGACAAACTGATGACACTCCCAGACTACAAAAAGAGACTAGCTGATGTGGCTAAGGATAGTTCGAAGTTTTTAGGAATTTAAGGCAGCATCACTGGCAAGGAATTCCTAGATGCACTTCAGTTGGACATCATCATACAGCATGAGATCCGGTACATCTTCATCACCAAGCCTACTTTTTCCAAGTACACAGAAATGGATGAAGTCTACCAAAGGTTACTCAAAGTCAGCGTTACCAGTCATCTCCGATGGGAAGAGATTTGTGACCTATTCGAGTAATCGATGAGCTATCCCAGCCCAGTCAGCTATCTAGTCAGATGAGGTAGTGCAGAGGCCTCACCAACGGTTCACCCAGAAAACAACATGCAGTTGTGACACATCATCAAACAGTTTCCTAGATTCTTGTAATTTGTTAAGTTAGTTAGGCTAAAAATAGATTTACCACGTCCTGATCTTTAATGACAGGATCGTTTGTAATTTTGGGTTATAAATACTTCACTTTTCGAAGTATTGAGGGTTGATCTTTATGCCCTGCGAGCTATCAGATTGTAATATTTTCAAGAGATCTTCCATTAATATAAAGAGGCATTTTCACAGGATTCTTACATGTATTCACTGGTGACGTTTTCTTTCTAAGTTAAATGTTATTCTCACTTAGTTATCACACTGTTTGCTAAATATAATCTTTGAAAGTAATGAATGTTGTAGGATTTATCTTTGTATACCCTGTTTCTGACTTTAAAAGATTTAAGTGTTTCATCTTCTGCTTTTACGATAAATAAATTCTTAACTGCTTCTTTGTTGTAATTGACATTCTCACCTTTTTCTTCTATTCCTCATTTATGCTACTAAAAGAATCCAGCGATTACATTATCTCACCCTGTGAAAATTTTCTTTGCTTTTTGGTTTAAATCTTATTTCATGATACAGACCCCATAGCCCAATGGATGTGTAAACTATCTTATCCAACCCGACAAACACTACAACAACAAAACCAACATATTTTATTTACCTAGCCTAATATTTTAAATTTGAAATATATCTAAATCATACAGAGAGATCCCTCTCTGAAGTTGGTAGGGCTAGATACCAGCTTCGAAGTGGTTGGATAAAGTTACCTCCCATAGATTTCTTCTTTTCTGACAACCTCTAGGAAATTTACAGAGCTTTAACAAGGTGATCAAAGTCATTGATCGCTCAAATTTGAGGACCATTGGAGCTATCAGAGGTAGTTGTTGATTCAGAAGGCTCAACAAGATAGCTGACAAGTGCCATGTCAATGTTGCATCATATGGCGCAAGTGATAGGAAGCCACATGGTAGTGAGTTACTTTGGACTAATGAGTGTCTAAGGAACTTTAGGAAGCTATAACTTTTGATCCAGAGATTAGTTCTGAGCCTGGATAGAGTTGTTGGAACGCTCTTGATGAGAAGAAGATGATGGTAGCTTCTAGAGGAGGATTTGAGACGATTGATGAAAAGAGAAAATTTAATACCCCATCCATTAAAAAGGTACTTAGGGGGTTGGGTGTGTTACAAAACATTCCTCTGTATGAAAATTCCAGCAGGTATTTCTACAATTCCTTTTGAGATCATGCTTTCATCCATTTTCATGTATTTTCTTTGGTTCATGTCAAGTATTGTCTTCTAGACCTTCCAAATATCTTATGAGTTCATCTATGTCCATATGTCACAAACATTTCCATGAATTTTCTACTCAACTACACACTATGCTAACTAATCTGCCACTTCATTGTTCTAAGAGCTTCTTTGAATCTGTTGCAAGTAATCACTACATATTCCTTCTTCTTAGGTTGAATCAAATATGTCCACTAGTCTTTTCTATTTTCAAATCAAACTCTACAAGTTTGTAACAAGTACACACTCTCGAATATTTAATGATTGTATCAATGCTTGAATACATGTTTGGAATCCTCTGTATAATAATGAATCTTTGCCTCAATAGTGTACCAATGATATTCTTCAAAACTGCCAGCTAACCTTTCCATACCTTCATGGGGATGTGTTCCAAATTTTTTCCCTTAATCAACTGATTTGTACCTATGTAATCAAACCATTCTGAATCTTCCTTCCCAAAATCTGCAAACACTTCATACTGCCCGAAAGATAATTCACCAATATGTAATAGTTGCTTCTTAGACTCCCCCTCTTCAACATTCACATTGCTTGGGTGTCTCCAAGCTAGATTGCTTAGAACAATGTATAAAACTACTTTGCTGCAAGATCATCCTTCTGAATTTTGACATCTTCCTCTTTTCTTGTAGATTCATCATGATTTTGTCAAGTTTTTACTGTTCTTATTAGGTTATTTCCAAATTTCATGAGAATTCAATGCATTTCCAAAACAACAGTAAAAACAGGATCATTGAAAGAAACACAATCACAAGGTACACAACATTTTATCCTGGGAAACCCTCATGGGGAAGAAAACCCAACAAAACTTCCCCAATAATAGATTGCCAATACAATTCCAATACTAAGACCAAAATACCAAAGACATACCAAGATCAAGCATGCGCCTCTCTTCTCCTTCAACAGAATTATTCCTGCAATTGCAACTATCTTCAAGATATGCGCACTATATGAGTGAGTGAGTGTGTTCAAATGAGACACCATCCTCGCATATAAATACAATTTGTGAGGGGACACTAAGGTTGTGTCTCTTCACTTGGTGGAGCCGACTTCTCCTAGAAGTGGCTAAAACCACTTTACAATTACTAGTGATCTAAAAATGAAGAAGACTTGAAATACTTGAAATTATTGCAATGTAAATGTTATGTGTTTAAAGCAAAAGGATCAGTTTGCAACACATAGATTAAGGGATTACTCATGCAAAATACACATAGATTAAGGGATTACTCATGAAAAATACACATAGACAATAGCATAATCAATGAACATAAGCACATAAACACAGCAATTGATAAAGGAGTTCACCCCTCTCTTGGGCTACATCTCCTGGTCCAGCTTCCAATGGATCATTATTATTAATTGCTCAAAAGTTCTCAACAAAATGTCTTACAATGCTCAAACTGACAAACTGACTACTCCAATGGCTTCAGAGCGTCCAAAAACCCCTGTCTGGGCTCTTTTGGCACCTCAATCGGTCGAAAAACGAAGAAGTTAGGCCTCCTGGAAGTCCCCCCTTCAAGCTTGCTGTCTCTGCATCTACAAAACACACCCTTGTCAATTGAACCTAGCACACATGCAATAAATAGCGTGAAAACCCAGCACTGGGCACAACCGTGCCAATGGTGCAAACTGTAGGATGGTTAAGGGTGCGCCAGCCCCTAACTGCCTAGCACCTGGGCACATAGGGGTTCATACGACCGTGTGTATAGGCAAAAGGGGCCAAACGGTTACAACCGTGCCAACCACATTAAATCCCCGCTCCGGTCGTGGGCATATGGCATGAAACATAGAACCACGGGCTATGTAATATAAACTTCACGCCAATCCAACTGTCGGGCTATACCATATATGGTATGGTCACATATGAAATCAAATGACCGCAGGCCGGGGCTAAGCCCCGCCCCGACCCCCTGCCAACGGTTACAATATTTGAATTGAAATATAATTAAAATCACATATATTACAAGGCATAATGTGTAACCCATCGGTCGATCGGAGTTTGTGAAAGCTATGCGGTGGGGGAGGTCTGGGGGTCGAACCCCACGGACTCCAATAATTTTACATAACGACCCATGAACCAATAAAGGGGTGCCACGTGGCAGCCCATGATTGGGCCACGTGGCACCTTACCACTAGCCAAAAAAATGCCACATGTCACCATCTGATTTGACCATGCCTGCCAATCATCATACACCACATCACTTCTGTACAGTCGTACGACCCTGCCACATCATCTTGTACGGACTGTACGGACTGTACAATCAACATCATTTTTTTTGCCTATTTGAATTTATGAACAGATTGCAATATCTCTTTCTCCCAACGTCCATTTGAGACAAAACAAGTTGCGTTGGGTTTGCAACGACGAGGCCTACGCTCTCGTTTGGTTTGAAGTGATTCCGAGCACTTTGAATTTTTGAGCAAAATTTGATCCCCTGATCACACCTCCCCATTGGAAAGCTTTTGGACCTCCAAAAGACTATTTTCAGTCTATGTGAAGATGAGGGTAAAGTTCCCTCACCCTTCCAACCTCAATCCACTTTGCCTTGCTTGGATTTGTCCCTTTAAGACCAATTCGAAGATACTCCACATTTCCTCGTTTTGAAGTTCGCATTCTCCTGTCAAGGATAGTGTCTTCCTGCAGTTCTGTTAGATACTCTGGAGAAAAATAATCTATGGAAGGAATCTAAACATGCTCTCCTTGATCATCAATCAATGGAGGCTCATACAACTTCAAATTCTCAACATTAACAACTGCATACATCTGCATATAAAGAGGCAAATCTAAAAGAAAAGCATTGTTACCAATCTTGTCGATAATCTTGAAAGGACCATATCGAATCGGTTTCAACTTTTTACCTTCTCATTTAAGCCTCTCCTTGCTGATGTAAAGCCAAACTTCATCTCCAACTTGGAAACTGTGATCAACATGATGCTTGTCATGTTTCGTCTTGTACTTGGCCTGACTCTTTTCCAACTACTCTTGCACCACCTGATGTATCGATTGAATTTGTTCAATGAACTTCTCTGCCCTATCAATGTCATATTGACCATCGAAAACAATATCTTTCCCAAAGATAAAATCTAAAGGAGACTTGGGAAAATAGCCAAAACATGCCTCAAATGGCGATGTTTGCGTTGAAGAGTGCTTAGCTCGATTGTACGCATGCTGAATATAGTGTAAATGTTCATCCCAAAGTTTAGGATGCTTGCTGCAATAAGCACGAAGAAGATGCACCACTGTACGATTTACCACCTCTGTTTGACCATCTGTTTGTGGATGAAAAGATGTGCTCTTTTTAAGTTTGGTGTCCATGAGTGCACATAAACTTGACCAAAAACTTCCAACAAATCGAGAATCCCAATCAGAAATAATGGACTTAGGCAATCCAAAATGCACCCAAACATTTTGAAAAAACAATTGTGCCATTTGTTCTGATGTTACCTGCTTAGTACAAGGCATAAAAATACACATTTTTCTAAATTGATCAACCACAACATAAAGATAATCATGACCTCATCTCGACATAGGTAAACCACCAACAAAATCCATGGAAATACTTTCCCAAGGTCGGGAAGGAACTGGAAGTGGAGTATACAAACCCAACTTTCGATTGCTAGGTTTACTTGTCGCACACAACGAACATCTTCGAACATATCTCGAAACACTTTCATTCATTTTAGTCCAGTAGCAGTATCTTTCCAAATTAGCCACTGTCTTGCCTACACCAAAATGACCAGCAATAAGAGAAGAATGCGCTTCTCTTATAATGTTGATTCTTTCCCCCTGTGGAATACACAACTTGCCAAGATGATACAAGAGATTATTATGCACATGATAATCCAATTCTTCAACATGGTTAGAGTGGCACATAGTTTCATACACTTCTTTAAAATCAGTATCTAAAGCATATTGCTCCACATAACTTTCATGCATTATAGGACTCTGCTTAAGAATAACTGAAGCACTAATAATAGGCCTTGAAAGCATATCAACGACTTTGTTAAAAATTCCCTTCTTATACCTAATAACCAAATGAAATTGTTGAAGAAAACCGATCCATCTGAAGTGCCTAGCTTGCTGTAGCTTTGTTTGTGATTGTAAATATTAAAAAGGTTGATGATCGGTGTGAATAATGGTTTCTTTTCCCAACAAATAATGCTTCCATTTTTTCACACTTTGAACCAATGCATATAATTCCTTATCATAAGTAGGATAATTAATCATGACACTATTAAACATCTCAGAATGAAAACAAATTGGCTTACCATACTGTATCAAAACTGCTTCCATTGCATAATTACTTGCATCTGTCTGGATTTCAAAAGGTTGTCTTAAATTCGGAAGTGCAAGAACTGGCGCAGAACTAATCTTTTCTTTCAAAGTATCAAAACCTGTTGTTGCTTGCCTCCCCATTGGAAAACTTGCTTGACAGTTGTCACAACATGTAATGGAGCTGCAATGGATGAAAAGTTATCAATAAACTTCCTCCAATATTGGGCGTCTCCCAAAAAAATTCTTACCTCTGTCACATTGCTGGGTCTAGACCATTCCAAAATGACTTTTACCTTGGAGGGATCAATTTTTAATTCACCTCCACCAACAATATGGCCTAAGTAAATAAGTGAAGTTTTTCCAAATTCACATTTGCACAACTTCAAAAACAACTGTTCTTTCCTCAAAACATCTAAAACTTGTTTCACATGTGTAATATGCTCTTCACGAGATTTGCTAAAGATCAAAATATCATCTAAGTAGACAATAACACAATCATCTAGAAAAGGCCTTAAGATATCGTTCATAACTCTCATGAAAGTAGCAGGTGCATTGCAAAGTCCAAAAGGCATTACCATCCATTCAAACAAACCTTGCTTAGTCTTAAAAGTTGTCTTCCATGTGTCACCCTCAGCAATCCTGATCTGATGATAACCACTCCTTAAATCTAACTTAGTGAAATATTTGGCATGTTTTAATTGATCAAGCAAATCATCAATTCTAGGAAGAGGATAACGATTTTTAACTGTAATTTTGTTCAAAGCCCTGAAATCAACACACATACACCACGTACCATCTTTCTTTGGAACTAACACAATTTTAGATCCACATGGCGAAGAACTTGGTACAATAACCCCTTTGTCCAACAACTCCTGAATTTGTTTTTTAATCTCAACATTTTCCATAACTGACATTCTATACATACCAATGTTTGGAAGTGGGCAATCTTGTTGTAACTGAATTTCATGTTGGATTCCTCTTTTTGGAGGTAACCCCTTAGGTTCTTTAAACATGTCATCATACTGATTAACAACTTCAAATAGATCGGATTTTAACTTTGCATCACAACCTTGAAATGCTTCGTTCTCAACATCATTTTTAGGTTTGATCATTAAGAGAACAAAATTCTTACTAGCATTAACTAACCTCTTCATTTGCCCTGCATTTATAATTGATAAATTCATCTTCTTAGTGTGAGATCTAACAATGTACTCAACCCCATCTTTAAACAAATGATACTTATTCTCATGACGATAGAAAATAGCTTTCCTATCGTACAAATACGGGCTTCCCAACACAATACCACAAATATCCAACGGAACAACATCAAGCTCTACCTCATCAACGAAATTTGCGGTGATAGAAAACCTAAGTTTACACCTTCTTGTTACTTGTAACTTAGCATTATCACATATCCAACCAAGAGGGTATGTCTTAGGATGTGGACTTGTTTCCAACTTAAGTTTCTTAACAGTCTCTTCAGAAATAAGGTTTGCTTGAGATCCAGAATCAAATAACGTGTCTATCTTAGTATGCTTTGAAACAACCCTGATATGAAAAAGTTCAATTCTCGTTTTCTCTTGTTGAGTTACATTAACATTAATATTACTTGAAGAGCTAGTACTTGCAATAGAACCATTACCTTGGTAACCCATGGCTGTGATATTCGTTTCATCACCCGAATCCGAACCTAAATCCTGTTGAATAGTCGCAACAGTCTTTGACTTCCCTTTATTGTTGTTGCCAAACTTTTTGGGTCCAGGATGAAGCTTCCAACAATGGTCTTCATCATGGCCATCTTTTGAACAATGTTTACATGTGAACTTTTCTCCCTCTTTCTTCACAACAACATTCTTCCTGCCACTACCCTTGAACTTCTTCTTTCCCTTGTCTCCATGGATGAATGTCTTCTTGTTACCCTCATGAATATCGTTCCTTCCTCTTGCTTTCAAATGAGTAGCCTGTACACAAACTTCATCTAGATTCGAAGGATTAAACATGAGTATAGTATGTCTCAAATAACTATGTAAAGCTCCAATATATTTGAGCAAAGTTTCCTGAGAAGACAAATCTACTCCCAACACCAAAGCTCTTCTCCTAAATTTCTGAGTAAAGCTTTGTACATTCTGTCCTTTAGCTTGTCTAAAATTCTGCCATTCCATAGTTTCCTTTTGTTTATATGCCAATGGATAAAATTGTTTTTTAATTGCGATAATGAAATCATTCCAAGAAAGCAAAATTTTACCATGCTTTTTTATATCCTCCTGAGTCTTGGATTCCCACCAAATAAGTGCTGCACTATCCAATCTTAATGAAGCAAGCTAAATTTTGGTTTCATCGTCTTGAATTTTTTGTATTCTACAATATACTTCAATTTGACGTATCCAATTATCTAACTTCTCAGCATTAACTTCTCCATTGTATATTGACAATTCAAATTTTATATCAAGCTTTAATGAAGTAATTTGTGAAGGAGTTTCACCATGCCCCTTTGGAGAGTTCGGAAGAGGTCTTGAACTGGTAGAAGAAGAAGAAGAAGATGATGATGGAGGAGAGGGTGGTGGAGAAGCACCATTCCCTCCATTTCCGTCTGGAGTTTTGTCACCACTGCCTCCCTTATGCATTGAAGGGTTGGAGCCTTCACCCTGCGAAAATATGTTCCTTTCCATCAAGATCTTCATCATCCCTCTCATCTCCATTATATCCTTTCTGAGATCTTCATCTTCGGTAGGAACACGTTCATGACTTTTTGCATGAGCCATGCTTGGTGAATGTCTCCCTGAAACTTGCGGTGATGGTATATGCTTCCTCCTTGTCGGATGAGAACTTGGCTCCACAAGTTGACCTTCTCCTCTTATGAGTTTCAACCTTGTGAGCATCAGAAACAAAACTTGCAAACAATCAAGTCTTCAAAAACCAACGCTCTGATACCAACTTGATCTAAAAATGAAGAAGACTTGAAATACTTGAAATTATTGCAATGTAAATGTTATGTGTTTAAAGCAAAAGGATCAGTTTGCAACACATAGATTAAGGGATTACTCATGCAAAATACACATAGACAGCAGCATAATCAATGAACATAATCACATAAACACAACAATTGATAAAGGAGTTCACCCCTCTCTTCGGCTACATCTCCTGGTCCAGCTTCCAATGGATCATTATTATTAATTTCTCAAAAGTGCTCAAAAACATGTATTACAATGCTCAAACTAAAAAAACAACTGCTCCAATGGTTTCATAGAATCCAAAAACCCCTGTCTGGGCTCTTTCGGCACCTCAATCGGTCGAAAAACGAAGAAGTTAGGCCTCCTGGAAGTCCCCCCTTCAAGCTTGTTGTCTCTGCATCTACAAAACACACCCTTGTCAATTGAACCTGGCACACATGCAATAAATAGCATGAAAACCCAACACCGGGTGCAACTGTTCCAACGGTGCAAACCGTAGGATGGTTAAGGGTGCGCCATCCCCTAACCGCCTAGCACCTGGGCACATAGGGGTTCATACGACCGCGCGTATAGGCAAAAGGGGCCAAACGGTTACAACCGTGCCAACCAAATTAACTCCCCGCTCCGGTCATGGGCATATGGCATGCAACATAGAACCACGGGCTATGTAATATAAACTTCGTACCAATCCAACTATCGGGCTATACCATATATGGTATGGTCACATATGAAATCAAATGATCGCGGGCCAGGGCTAAGCCCCGGCCCGACCCCCTGCCAACGGTTACAATATTCGAATTGAAATATAATTAAACTCACATATATTACAAGGCATAATGTGTAACCCATCGGTCGGTTGGAGTTTTTGAAAGATGCGGTGGGGGAGGGCCGGGGGTCGAACCCCATGGACTCCAATAATTTTACATAACGACCCATGAACCAATAAAGGGGTGCCACGTGGCAGCCCATGATTGGGCCACATGGCACCTTACCACTAGCCAACGAAATGCCACTTGTCACCATCTGATTCAACCATGCCTGTGAATCATCATATGCCACGTCACTTCTATAAGGTCGTACGGCCCTGCCACGTCAGCCTGTACGGACTATACGGATTGTACAATCAACATCATTTTTTTTGCCTGTTTGACTTTATGAACAGATTGCAATATCTCTCGCTCTCGACGTCCGTTTGAGACGAAACGAGTTGCGTTGGGTTCACAACAATGAGGTCTACACTCTCATCTGGTTTGAAGCAATTCTGAGCACTTTGAATTTTTGAGCAAAATTTGATCCCCTGATCAACTAGGGGCTGAATTTACAAATAGAAGTGGCTAAAACCACTTTAAAAATACCACCATACAAATATATGTCTACCAATCCACAAAAGGGGATTTTATATTATACAAGGCCTGACCTAATCAATCCACAAAAGGGGATTTGATCTATACAATAATGACTCAAATATAAGTAGAATATTCTTTGAATTTACAACAATTCAACACTCCCCCTTAATGAGAGGGGTGTTCTAATGACATGACTCAATACAACATCATCAAGAGAAGGAGAGGGAAGCATCATCATCAACATTTGTAACACTAACTGGAACATCTATAAATCATCTGAATTTTTTCTCATCATCAACATCAGTAGAAACTGAGCATCGTCATCATATACAACATGGAGCTAGAGTAACATCATCATCAACAACAACATGAAGCCGAAAAATCAACATTAACATCTATATATGTGAAAATAGAATGAGGTAGGTGCATCAACAACAGCATATGTGGTACTCTGACAGACTGTCCTTATCGGACCTTCGGGATCTACCCAAGAATCATAATATTCCCTAGGTTATAGAATCCTAACTGATATATCACTACTAACCACAGTTAGAATATACATGCATAAGTACTCTGACAAACCATTCTTACCAGAACTTTGAGATCTATCCAGAGATGATTAGCCCCCTAGGATGTAAAATCCTAACTGAGCTACCCGTTGTTGGTCAGGATACCATAGTATCATCAACATCACTCCCCCTTTTGAGGGAGGTCCTTTCGAATTACACCAATATTGTCTCAAAAGTACCCAAACTTCACACGAGACAGAGGCTTAGTCAACACATATGAATCCTACTCATATGTGCCAACATATTGGAGCTTTACAGCTCCCTTCTACACCATGTCGCGAATGTAGTGATACCAGATCTCTATGTGCTTCATCTTATCATGGAACACTGGTTTCTCTGTCATCTTTATGTAACTCTGGTTATCACATATAATCACGGTAGCTTCCATCTCCAGATCGAACAGACCTGTCAACAACTTCCAAATCCATATGGATTTACAATTGGCAGAACATGTTTCAATGTACTCTGCTTCTGCCGTACTGAGAGAAATATTGGATTGCTTCCTGATTTTCCATTAAGTCATGGATGAACCCAAACCGAAACAACATCCTGAAGTGCTCTTTTTTTCTTAAGCACTTCCAGGCCAATATGAATCAGTATAACCATACAGTTTGACATCATGATCTCTAGTATAAAAAAGACCATAATCCAACGTACCCTTAAGGTATCTCATCAAATTCTTTGCAGCTATAAGGTGAACATGTTTGGGATCCATTAGATATTGACTCAAGGTGTTCACAACAAAGAATATATTTGGCCTGGTATTCGTCAGATACATCAACGAACCAATAATCTGTCTGTAGAGAGTAGCATCAACTAACTCTGATGAAGTATCGACTAGGAGCTTCAAATTCATCTCCATGGGTGTGGCCATGGATTTACATTACAACATGTAAAAATTATTTAGTATTTCAACTGAATACTTCCCTTGGTTAAGGAATATCTTCTATTGGCTCTGCCAAACTTCAAGACCTAAGAAATAATGTATCGAGCCTAGGTCTTTCATCTCAAATTATGCAATAAGCTTCCTTTTGAAATATGTGATCAGATTTTCTTTTCTTGTCAAGAATAGGTCATCCACATATAGTAGCAATACAAATGGATCATCATTCATAACCTTGAAATAAATATTAGAATCAACTTTACTCTTGGTAAATCACAAGCTCGTCAGGAAATTGTCAATTCTACCATACCAATCTCTTGGAGCTTGCTTCAATCCGTACAAAGCTTTCTTGTGGTTGTTCTATGTACACTTCTTCTTCAATAACACCATTTAAGAAATTTGTTTTCACATCCGTCTGGTGAAACTTCCACTTCATTTTGTCTGCAAGAGCTATGATGGGTCTGATAGAATTGTATCTTTCTACATGAGAAAATGTTTCTTCATATTCAATACCTTCCTTTTGAGAAAATCCACGAGCCACAAATCTTGCCTTATATTTTTCAATAATTTCATCTGCTGCATGTTTTATTTTGTATATCCACTTGGAAGATACCACACCTTTGTTCTTTGGCTTGGGAACTACTTCCCACAAATCATTATTTATAATGGTATGGTATTCTTATGTCATGACATTAATCCATTCTTTCTTTTGAATGGATTCTTCAAAGAAAGTAGGTTCCTTATCTACGAAATCACACATCAAGGCCACATAGCTGGAGAATGGCTTAGGATTCTTGCTTTGTCTCATGGTTCCTTCTGGGGCACCGTACTTCTTTGCATCTTGAATACGTTATCTCACCCAAGATTTATTTCTCTTGTGAGATATCTTCATATAGAGAGATTCTTGAGATTCCATCATATCATGATCTTCTGGAATCTCATCATTAGGGGTAACTGCAACTTCCTTCATGGGTTCTGCAACTCTGGGAGCTACAGTTTTTTCTTCATACACTTCTTCTAACTGGCATTTCCTTTATCTCTTAAGTGTTGCATCTTCATAAAATGCTACGTCTCCGCTTATCTTAATATGATGGTAGCATGGAATGTAGATTCGGAAGTCCTTAGAGACCTCAAAGTATCCAACAAATATTCCCTTTTTTTCTAAAGGATCCACCTTAGTTCTCTTTTCTTTCATAATGTGTACAAATACTGGAAAACCAAATATTTTGAGACGGATTACTTCTGTCTTCTTCCCGGTGAACATTTCTTCGGAGGTTTTGAATCCAAATGAACTATGGGATAGTCTATTATGGACATACAATGTTGTTCTTGCTATTTCAACCTATAAGTGCATTGGAATATCTTGATCATGAATCATAGTCTTTACTGCTTCCATAATCGTCTTATTCTTTCTTTTTTCTAAACCATTTTGTTGAGGATTATAGGGAGTGGTGAGCTCCCTCTTAATCCCGACATCTCTAAAAATGATTCCAAATTCATTTGAAGTGTACTCTCCTCCATTGTCTGACCTAAGTTTCTTGATTTTACTTTCGGAGAGGTTTTCTACCAAGGCTTTAATTTCCTTGAAATTTTCAAGTACTTCATCTTTTGACTTCAAGAAATAAACCCAAGTTTTACGAGAGTAATCATCAATAAATGATACATAGTATGCATACCCTCTTAGAGAGGTTGATGGCATTGTACCACATACATATGATTGGACAAGTTCCAAAATTCCTTCTGCTTTACTGTCACTCTTTGGAAAAGGATTCTTTATGTTCTTTCCTTGTGCACATCCCTTGAATACATCTTCATGATCAACCTTTAGTTCTGGTAAACCTCTAACTACCTTGCTCACATATGGTAAGGATTTGTAGTTGATGTGAGCTAGCCTTCTATGAGCTAACCTTCTATTCCAAAGTCCACAAGGACTTTCAGTAGAGTGAATGAAGGCTACATCTGAGTGACCCTTTAACTTGTACAAACTACCTTCTTCTATTCCAATAACAACTGCATCTTATATAGTTTTTCCTTTAGACCACATAAGAACCTCAGGATCTATGAATGCAACCCTGAAACCTTTCTTATCTAGATAATAAATAGAAAGTTAGTTCTTTTTCAAACCTAGTACATAGAGTACATCCTTCATTCTCATTGAAGTTCCTAAATCAAGTTTGTAGGTGGCTTATCCCAATCCTTTGATTGGGTACTGATAATAATCTCCAAGTGAAACTTTCTAGGATGATTTTTTCTCTACAAGATTGGAGAGAGTGTTCTTCTGACCTGTCATGTGTTTAGAGGCACCACTATCTATGCGCCAAGTATCCTTTCTAGGTGTCACAGATCCTAAGAGAGTGAAAAAAAAAAAGCATATTCTTCAATCTCTTCTTTAGCTAACTTCTTGGGTGGCTCATCATATTCAATTGCATGGGCATGATTTATTTTGTTATTTCTCCTATTGTATTCTTCCCTTTTGGTAGGACAATTCTTAGCAATGTGTTCCATCTTATCACATTGATAACACTGGTAGGAGGATAATTTTTTTTTCCTTCTTTGACCTTTATGATATTTCTAGAATCTCTTTGGAGTCTGAGACTCTTTATGAAAGTGAGTCTCCTTTTGATAATAAGACTTTCCATTTCCACCCTTAGCATGAGAATCTAGGGCTTGATCTTCATATTTTAATAGAACAACTTCTTGGTTAGCCACTCTTGCTTCTTCTTGAACACATTCTTCCCATAAACTGTCAAATTTGAGTTTCTCATTTCTTGCACAAATGGTTTGGGTGAAGGCATCCCAAGGTCTTGTGAGACCATTAAGAGTTGTCATCACGATTTCATCTTCAACTAAGTTGTCTCCAATTTCTTCTAACTATTCCTTGAATTGAGAAACCCTAGAGAAATAGTCTTGAACTCTTTCTCCTTTTTTCATTCTTGTATTCTTGAGTCGGGTTCTCAAGTTCATCTTCCAGTTGATGTTCCTTCCTTCATACATTCTGGTTAGGGCATAAAACATATCTTTTGGATTATTCTTAGAAGAAACTTGAGGGATCAAGTGGTATTTAATAGAATCTACAGTTATTCTTTTATCCCTAATCATATCCTTCTTATACTTCTCTTTGGCTTCATTTTCTTTGGGTTCTGGTACATTTTCTTTTATGAATTTTGCAAGGTCATTCTCTTCATGAATGAGTCAAATTATGTACTTCCAAGAACAAAAATTTTCCACACCTTATAACTTTTCAACAAGCTCGGTTCTTGCAGAAATCTTGACCTGGAGCTAAGAAAATGACCAGAAAATGAAAGTTCTCAAAAAATGAAAATGAACTACCAGGAGATGCACTGGACTAAGGCGAGTTTGCTGGAGCAGAATGTTTCTCAAAATTGCAAGTTTTACCCCTTGAAAATTGACCTGCACAATCCTGGACTGGTACTTTTGGTACTGGTTCTGGTCTCTTTGTTTTTTGGTACTAGTCAAAATTAGGGTTTGAATTTCTAGAGAATCCAACCAATGAAAATGTTTGCTCAAGCTGCCAAAAGATGCGCTAGGGAAAGGCACACTTACCTAGGTGGTTTTTTGTCAAAAAATATTCTTTAGTGAAAATCCTTAAATTTCTTGTACGACAACATAAACGTCTATATACCCAGTGAAATATGCTCTAATCATTCAAGCTCTAATACCATGTTAATATTTTATTGTTGTTATTAGGTTATTTCCAAATTTCACGAGCATTCAATGCATTTCCAAAATGACATTATAAAGAGGATGACTGAAAGAAACATGATCACAAGGTACACACCATTTTATCCTGGGAAACCCTCACAGGGAAGAAAAATCAACAAAAATTCCTCAATAATAGATTTCCAGTAAAATGCAAAGACTAAGACCAAAATACCAAAGACAAACCAAGACCAAGAATGCGCCTCTCTTCTCCTTCATTAGAATTATTCCTGCAACTACATCTGTCTTCAAGATATGCACACTATATGAGTGAGTGAGTGTGTTCAAATGAGACACTATCCTCACATATAAATACAAGTTGTGAGGTGGCGCTAGGGTTGTGTCTATTCACTTGGTGGAGCCGACTTCTCCTAGAAGTGGCTAAAACCACTTTACAATTACTAGGGGACGACTTTACAAATACCACCATACAAATATATGTTGACCAATACACAAAATGGGATTTGATCTTATACAATACTTGACTTGATCAATACACAAAATGGGATTTGATCTATACAATAATGACTCAAATATAAGTAGAATATTCTTCAAAGTTACAATAATTCAACAGATTTAAGAACTCTGTAAATCATGTCAGTGTGATCTTTGGGAGTTCTTCATTCACCTCCTCTTCTTGTTTTTTTTCTTCTCCAAAACTTTTTGCACTTGATATCAATGTTTTCCTTCAAGGAAGACTCCATCATGATTCTACAATTATGAGTTATGTGTCCATAGGTGTGGCATTTGTAACATTCAATATTGTAGGGGGCACATAAACATCTCTTGCTTGAAAATTTCTTCCATATGCTCTGCAATCTACAACTTTACGTCCAAATTTATTACAAGTAAAAAAATAACCATGAAAGAAACTTTGATACCTGGAAGCAAGTGATCCTGTTTGTGATTTATTCCTTTTGAATTCATGCCTTAGTTGATCGATATATTCTCTTCTATTGTTTCATTCACAATTATTGAAGCTTCTTTGATACTTGGAGGTAGAAGATCTTCTTGGAGATACATCTCTTCAGTATTCATTCCTCTTTGACTCTTACTGACCATGATCCATTCCTTTGAGAATTTATGCATAATTCTTAGACTTTTCTTCATTATTCTTTTTTGACAACTTGTAAAACTTAGACTTTTGGTTTTGTGGAGCTTCCTCTCTCTTCCACTCTCTTGTTGGGATTGGCATTTGCATATTTTTGCATGAGGCCACCTCACCAATGTATCCAATACATGCTTTATCGAATGGTGACCTTTGACAACTGAGAATGTCTTTTAGTACTTGAGAGCTCTTCAATTTCATGTTGAGCTTGTAAACTTGAACCCTCAATGTGATGACTTCTTCTTCAAGATTCTCACAATTTTCTTCTTTCTTCATCATCTAGATCTTCATTACTTCTTCCATTATCTTTGCTTCTTCAAGTTGGGTTTTCAATGAGATGATTTATTCTTCAAATATTCTTTCTTATTGACTAAATTCTACTTTAAGTTTGTTTAATTCCTCAAATATTTCCTTAAGATGACTTGTCAAAATTTCTTCTCTCTTCTCTACTTCCTTTCTTAGTGATACTATTTTATCTTCCAAACATTGTTTTTCTTCCAACAGTTTTTTGAGTGTTTCTTCATTCACTTTGGTTTCTTCTGGTTTAGGCTTTAGCTCGATCAATTCTTCCTTAAGGGAATTGTTTTCCTTCCTTTCTCCTTTTATATTACTTAAGGCACTAATTAGTTCTACTTAAAGATCTACTTCACCTTATTCATAATATTCTTTGTCATTTTCAAGTTCTTTTCTATGTCTTTCTTAGGCATAGGATAATTATTCTTTATGATCTGCCATACTATTTCCAATTTCTTCTTCTGGATATGTCTGACATGATGAGATTATTTCTTCTTGTTCTATATCAACATCTTGTTTATCTTGATCAACCTATTCTTGCTCTATGTGTTAGAAAAACAAGATCGCGGAGAAATAAAATAAAACAAATGCAGAAATAAAACACATAAGTGATGCAGACCTCCCTAACCCTCAGGTCGAAGTCTGCTCACAGGATCGTTCTTTGTCTCCTTTTAGCTGAATCGGCTCTTTTGATTCCTTGATGGAATCTCAATTCAATCGATCCATACGTCCTTTCGGAAGCTCCCCTGTGCGAACAACGCTAGCTACGAGCTCCACTTCTCCGTGCGACCACAGTGCTATGACCAAGGCCTAACCCAGAAGGTGCTTGTCACAACTCGCCACTCGCGAGTTCGTGAGTCGAAACTCCCAACTCTTCCTTCCCAATCTCGCGATACCCAAAATGCCAATATGGGTATGGCTCCTTCCCTTGTCAGCACCCTCCGCGCATGACCACTGGCTAGGCTTAACACTAGCACCTCTCGTTACTCGCCACTTCTTGAGTTTCAACGTCGAGCCCCCATGCTCTATCTCACGAATTCTCGAGAAGCGAGAAGTCAAAAGAGTGTTGACTCCTTTTGCTAGGCGACGCGTGTCCACCTATCTATCACACAGGCCCACCTTATCGTTCTACCACGTGTCCCTCGTGCCCAACTTCGACACTTCGTGACTTCTCTTCCCGAAGCGTTGCCTCCTTTATATTCTGACACCCGAAGTGCCGAGATCCCGAACTCCTCGTTACTCCTTATCGCAACTCATGATTTCGGGATTTTCGGGACAAAAGTATCGACTTCTTATCCTCCAATATGCTGAAATGCCAAATTCTGACACGTTTCCTAGTGCTAGTCCACAATGAAACTTCCCTCCTTTTCAAAATTTTGGACTTTGTGATTTCACGAATCTTGATGCTAAACTTTCGGTTCTTCAACCCATGAAACCCCGAAATGAGATTATGTGAATGATCCAACGAGCCCTGTTGGCTCAGATCCTATGGCTCTTTTTCTTCTGAGATTTACACTTTAGAAACACTTGCTGTAACTCTCCTTTCTCCTCTACAAGATATGACAACTCTCAGGATGTCGCGAATTCTCCATGGAGAATTTCGACCATCCAATGCCTCCTTGACAACTCCTGCGAAATGAACAAGGTATTCCTTCACAGAACTTGTCCACCTGCAAAAAAACTTCACTATGCCTCCTTTCAACACTTCAAGGCACTAACTCTTCTGAGATTTTAACACAAACTCGAGTCTTCAAAAAGACTCCTGCATGCACTCCGTGTGGCAACCCTTCAAATACTTCCAAGTATTTGAATTCTTAGACTTTGCGCACTCTCTTTGCAACAATAGTCCTTCAACAACTCCCTCAGGTTGCAAACTCTGAGACTCTACTCTGCTAGCACACACTTTGTATGGATCTTGTGCTTAACCTGCACTTCTGCAAGAATGAGAACAATGATATCCCTCCTGATCTTTCAGAGACGAACTCTGATTTCTGTCAACGCACACCTTGTGGACAATTTTGCTGCACTCCTTGCAGGAAAACTCTTGCTCAAACAGAGAAACAATTGAAACTCATTCGTTACTCTCCCTCTCTTTAGATTTCAAACATTAAATATGAAATCATACATTCACGCATCAAAGAAAATGCATAACAGAGAGTAACAAGCATATATCAATCAACATGTACAAACACAGAAAACAATTGAACACCATGAGTCTGAACTAAAGATCTTTGTATTAATCCAAAACTTTTGTACGTGGTTTTTTTTTACTTTTCACAGCTCTCTGCTTCTGCTCTCCTATGCTCTCTTCGATTGATAATGTTACATTGATACAATATGAGGGTGTCTATAGTCGGTTTTCCCTCCGCTCCTAAAACTGTCTAATCTAGAATTTAATTCTACCTACTTACATTTACTAGCATAAATGCCTCTTAATCCTTCATATGAGAGTGGGACGCTCAAGGTCTGATTACAATCACAAGTACATCATTTCTTAACTAATTCATTTATGTTTGGCACATCCTACTTCAAAACAATTTAAACACCTTTGAACATGTGCCAAAAATGCGTTGGCGCTACTCGTGCTTGCTTGCTGCTAACGATGCTCCTGCATCATACTCCCTCGTTTGAAAATTTTCATGGGCTCCTGTCCATGATCTCTCACACAGTCTGTCCATGCTTCTGGATTTCGGCTTCATTTTCCTAGGTGGGATCTTCAACTGGATGTCCCTTCCACTTGACCAAGTATTCAAAATATTCCCTTCTTCTGGTCCTTTTGTCTAGTATGCTTTCCACCTTTGGTTTCTCTGCAACTAGCATCTGTTTTGTCCACTGAACCTCTGGTTGTTCACTGTCTTCTCTAGCTTTGTATGGGTACAAATCTGAGATGTTGAATATTGGAGAAATTTTGATCCCATCGGGTAATTCAATCTCATAAGCATTTTCCCCAAATTTCTTCAAGAGCTTACATGGTCCAATTTTCTTCATTTTCAATTTATTGTATGTTCCTCTTGGGAACCATTCCTTTCTCAAGTGTGCAAGGATCAAATCACCAACTTCGAACTGAAGTTCCCTCCTGTGTTGGTATTCTCTTCGCTTATACTTCTGGCTTGAGTTCTGCAACCGCTCCTTCACCTGGCTGTGAAGTTTCTTCATTTCTTAGACAAAATCTTCTGCACTAGCACTTCTTATCTCATCCCATTCTAAATCCCTCAATTCGGAAAATCCTCTTGGTTGTGGCCCATAAACAATTTGGAATGGACTCTGCCCCGTTCTTCTGTTGATTGAATCATTATAACAAAATTCCACCTGTGGTAGAATATTGTCCCACTGACTGTGATGTTCTGTCACCACACTCCTCAACAAGTCTCCCAAACTTCTGTTCACAACTTCTATTTGTCCATCCGTCTAAGGATGATAAGCTGAATTGAACGACAAGTTTGTTCCCATCTTTTTCCATAATGTCCTCCAGAAGTGTCCCACAAACTTGGTGTCTCGATTTGAAACTATGCTCCTCAGTAATCCATGAAGTCGAATGACTTCTTTGAAAAACAGATTTGCAATGTGAGTTGCGTCACTGGTTTTCTGACACGGTATGAAGTGTGCCATCTTAGAAAATCGGTCAACCACTACAAAGATCAAGTCAAACCCTATTTGTTTTCTTGGTAGCCCCAATATGAAGTCCATGTTTATTGCATCCCACAGCCTCTTAGGTATGGGTAGTGGTTGATATAAGCCTACATTCTGCCTCTTTCCTCTTGAATGCTGACAAATTCTACATCTGTCCACGAATATTTTGACGTCTGTTCTCATTCCTGGCCAAAAATATGACTCATTTAAATTTGAGAACGTCGTGTCATGACCGAAATGCCCGACCAATCCTCCACTATGTTTCTCCTTCAACAGATTCTCCCTCATTCAGCATTTTGGAATACAAACTTGATTACCCTTAAACAATAATCCTTCCTGGATCATGTATTCTATCCATTGACTTTTGTCCCTGAGAATTGGATTCTCAGCTGCTTCATACACTTCTTTGAAGTCTGGATCATCCTTGTACATGTTCCTGAGATTATCAAAACCCAACGTTTTGACTCTGAACTCCTGCATAAGCAAACACTTCTTGCTCAAATCATCAACAACTTTGTTAGCAGTTCCAGAAATATGCTTAATTACAAAAGTAAAATTCTGCATGTATTCAACCCATTTAACATGTCTTTGATTCAACTTTTCCTGTTGATTCACAAATTGCAAAGCATGATTGTCACTGTATAAGACAAACTCCTTAGGAATCAAGTAGTGCCTCCACTTCTTCAGTGCTTGTATGACCGCATAAGATTCTTTGTCATATGTGGAGTACTTCATTTTGGCTTCATTCAGCTTCTCACTGAAGTATGCTATCGGTCTATCTTCTTGGCTCAAGACTTCCCCTATTGCAAATCTACTTGCATCACATTTTACTTGAAATGTCTTTTTGAAATCCAACAACACCAGAATTGGTTGTTCCGTGATTTTCCTTTTCAACAAATTGAAGCTTTTCTCAGCCTCTTCTGTCCAGTGAAAAGATTTATGTCTTTTCTTCACTATGTCCATCATTGGTGCACTAATTCCACTGAAATTCCTAATGAAATTCCTGTAGAAACTATCCAATCCATGAAAACTTCGAACTTCAAAGATACTCTTTGGCGATGGCCAATTCTTAATCACCTCCACTTTATCTGGATCCATCCTCAACTTATCTGCAGAAATAACAAAACCCAAATAAATGAGCTCTGTCTTCATGAATGAGGATTTCTTCATGTTTATCAGTAGCTTCTCTTGCTGTAGCCTCCACATCACTGTAGACAAATGTTTCAGATGATCTGCCTCTATTTTACTGAAAATCAGTATGTCATCAAGGTATACTATGACAAAATTTCCGATGAAATCCTTCAGGACTTCATTCATCAATCTCATAAAGGTACTTGGCACGTTTGTCAAGCCAAATGACATAATAAGCCATTCATACAACCCTTCATTGGTCTTGAATGTTGTCTTCCATTCATCACCTTCTCTCATATGAATCTGATGATATCCACTTTTCAAATTAATATTCGAAAAAAAATTCTCTCCACTCAAGCAATCCGTCAAATCATCCATTCTTGGCAATGGAAATCTATACCTGATGGTGATCTTGTTAATTTCCCTTGAGTCTGTACACATCCTCTAGCCTCCATCTTTCTTTGGACAGAGCACTGTCGGAACAACACATGGACTCAAGCTTTCTCTAATCAACCCTTTGTCCATTAAATCCTCTACCTATCTTTTGACCTCTTCATTCTCCTGTGACATCAGTCTATACGCTAATCTGTTTGGTAAACTAGCTCTAGGTATGATATCAATGTGATGACTTATACTTCTAATAGGTGGCAAAAAACGAGGTAGTTCGTCCACTACTATATCAACAAATTCCTTCAGTAGCTGTTGTATTTCCTCTGGTAAATCATCCACTCTTGTGCTGGTCAAAACAATTCTAGGTTTCCTGATCACGATGAATTGTGGATCTTCCTTATTCTTAACCTCCTTAAGAAGTTCCTTCCCACTCATGAGAAGTACAGTGTTGCTTACTTCAGGTTTCACCTCTTTGCCCTTAATCGACAACAACATGTGAGTTCTCCCATTCTTCTCTAGGGTGTATGTGTTCTTTCTCCCATCATGGACCACATTCATGTCATATTGCCACAGTCTACCCAGCAATAGATGACAAACATCCATGGGAATGACATCACAAAATATCTTATCATTATATCCTCCTATGTTAAATTCAACTAAACATTGTTTAGTGACATTTACTTGATGTCCTTTTTGTAGCCATGAGACTTTGTATGGACTTGGATGCTCAATAGTCTCTAGCTCCATATTTTCTACCATCTCTGTAGAAATGAGATTGTCTGTGCGACCACTATCCACGATGATTTTGCATACCCTGTCTTTGGTCTTGCAAGTAGTCCAAAAAAGACTGTTCCTCTGCACTGGATTCTCCGCCTCCTCTTCTGGTGTTAAGAGAACTTTCCTCATCACCAGTGATCTTCTGCCTTCAGCATCCTCTACCTCAACATTCTACCTTTGTGCTTCAGTAATGTGAGTCTCACCACCTTCTTTCTTCTTATCTGGACATTCATAAGATTTGTGTCCATTCTTTCCACATGTGAAGAATTTTATTACTCCACCTCTACCTCTTCCTCTTCCTCTAGTGTGAGGAAAAGTGTTGTTATCATCATACCGTCCTCTTTGTTCAGTATACTGCCCTCTCTGTGAGCTTCCACCTCTCTTAGTTTGAAGTTGAGGTTTCTTCCATTCCTCCTTAGGCTTCTGATTCCTATCTTGGACAACTGTCTTGCCTCTGGGTTGACTTCTGCCTCGACCTCTATGACTTTTCTTTCAGCTCAGCTTCTCTTCAGCCTTTAGAGCCATCTGATAAGAATCTTCCACCGTCCGAATGGTCATCATGATCATCTCATCCTAAATATCGTATCTCAGGCCATTCATATACCTAGAAACCTTCTCATCATCACTTTCGCGATGACCTGCCCTGATGTTCAGCCTATAAAATTCTTCAGTGTATTCCTTCACTAACATCAACTTCTGTCTCAAATTCTGCATCCTCCGAAATAGAGTGATTTGGTAATCCCTAAGTACAAATTTCACCTTCATCTTCGCGACCATTCTATCCCAACTCTTGATCTTCTGCTTGCCTTTGCAACATCTGTCAGCTTGTAGTTCATCCCACCACAATGCTGCATGTCCTTTCAATATTGTGACAACATGTTTGACCTTCCTATCTTCCTCGACATCTTCATAGTCAAAATACGTGTCCAGAGCTCTAATCCAGTCTAGAAGCTCTTCAACATCTAGGTTTCCCTCATATACTAGAATGTCCATTTTTGCCCTGGCACTCATTCTTGCAACCACCCTAATCAGACATTCATTCGCTACATCCTCTGCTGCAACTTCTTCTCCTTCATGTCCAGCTTCATCTTCACTTTTAGATTCACTGACATCTCCAACACCAGTTGTGTGCCTCTGTTTTATTTCTACGTCCACGAGTCTGGTGTGTATGTTATGCATCTCTCTTTCCATGGCTAGATTTGGCACCTGCCTACCCCTTTCTTCTGGAATTTCCCTCTCCTCTGGCGGATCGGGTGTTTTCCTATCTCTTCTTCTTGGTGGCATGGTAAATCTTTCTTTTCCTTGCTATAGAAATAAAAGACATCTTTCTATGCTCTGATACCACTTTGACGCAGACCTCCTCGACCCTCGGGCCAAAGTCTGCTCACAGGATCGTTCTTTGTCTTCTTTGAGCTGAATCGGCTCTTTCAATTCCTTGTTGGAATCTCAATTCAATCGATCCACAAGTCCTTTCAGAAGATCCCCTATGTGAACAACACTAGGTGCGAGCTCCACTTCTCCGTGCGACCACAATGCTATGACCAAGGCCTAACCCAAAAGGTGCTTGTCACAACTCGCCACTCGTGAGTTTGTGGGTCGAAACTCCCGACTCTTCCTTCCCAATCTCATGATACCCGAAATGCCGATACGTGTATGGCTCCTTGCCTTATCAGTGCCCTCCATGCGTGACTATTGGCTAGGCTTAACACTAGCACCTCTTGCTACTCGCCACTTCGCAAGTTTCAATTTTGAGCCCCCATGCTCTTATCTCACGAATTCCTGAGATGCGATAAGTCAATAGAGTGTTGACTCCTTTTGCTAGGCGACGTGTGTCCACCTATCTATCACACGGGCCCACCTTATGGTTCTACCACATGTCCCTCATGCCCAGCTTCAACACTTCATGACTTTGCTTCTTGAAGCGCTAGCTCCTTTATATTCTGACACTCGAAGTGCTGAGATCTCGAACTCCTCGTTACTCCTTATCGCAACTCACGATTTCGGGATAGTCCTTCAACAACTCCTTCAGGTTGCAAACTCTGAGACTCTACTCTGCCAACGCACACTTTTCATGGATCTTGTGCTTAACCTACACTTCTGCAAGAATGAGAACAATGTTATCCCTCCTAAGCTTTCAGAGACGAACTCTGATTTCTGTCAACGCACACCTTGCGGACAATTTCACTGCACTCCTTGCAGGAAAACTCTTGCACAGACAGAGAAACAATTGAAACTCATTCCTTACTCTCCCTCTTTTTAGATTTCAGACATTAAATATGAAATTATACATTCACGCATCAAAGCAAATGCATAACAGAGAGTAACAAGCATATACAAATCAGCATGTACAAACACAGAAAACAATTGAACACCATGGGTCTGAACTAAAGATCTTTGTATTAATCCAGAACTTTGGTACATGGTTTTTTCTTACTTTTCACAGCTCTTTGCATCTACTCTCCTATTCTCTCTTCGATTGATAATGTTACAATGATACAATATGAGGGTGTCTATAGTCAGTTTTCCCTTCGCTCCTAAAACTGTCTAATATAGAATTTAATTCTACCTACTTACATTTACTAGCATAAATGACTCTTAATCCTTCAGACAAGAGCGAGACGCTCAAGGTCTGATTACAATCACAAGTACGCCCTTTCTTAACTACTTCATTTATGTTTGGCGCATCATACTTCAAAACAATTTAAACACCTTTGAACATGTGCCAAA
Organism: Picea mariana; assembly: GCA_032191745.1. Classification (NCBI taxonomy): domain Eukaryota; kingdom Viridiplantae; phylum Streptophyta; class Pinopsida; order Pinales; family Pinaceae; genus Picea; species Picea mariana. Next base: position 74,795 of record JASDQU010105303.1, read on the forward strand.
AATGCGTTGCGCTACTCGCGCTTGCTTGTTGCTGACGATGCTCCTGCATCAATAAGATACACAATACAATAGAGACACAAATATACATGGTTCACCCAATCTGGGCAACGTCCACTAGAGAAATTTCCAGTTCCTTCCTTTATTATAATCCAACAAATGAAGGGATATAACCTACAACACACTCACTGAAAAATTCCTCTTCTTTCTCTCACAGTCTCCTCACTCAGAATACAATATTCACAATGATACATATCCCCAATGCATTTCCCTCATAAAAGAGGGTTTCCTTATATGGTAAACAACCCTAATATAATTTCTATCGTCACATCTATGACCTTTTAATGAATGATCCAAATTTACTATGAAATTAAAATATACATTTACAAGACAATTTTTCCTTCAAGGGCTTCACCCCCAGACCCTGCAAGAGGGGAAATCCCCCCCTGCACTCCTCTACATGGAGGAGTGTACATTATTTTTGGGTGTAAAGTCTTCATGGGGTATAAAAATGTCTGAAAAAATGTTGGGCTCTAAAGATGTCTATAAACAACCTTAGTTTAACATTAATTTATCAACCCGAGGATTTGTCTTTTATCTCAAGAATATCATCAAAGTATATGTAGATAGCTCGTAGAGGCTAAAATCATGTAGTTAAAACAAATCTGAGTTTATCCACAATCAAGTTCCTCAAATGTTCATTAAATATTCTGAGACTAAGATCTTACTTCACAGAATTGAAATTTGATTACTAACATGCTACGAATGAAAAGGAACTAACTAATCTATTGAATTCATTTAACTAAAAAGAAGTAATTGAATCTAAGTAAAGACTTGCAGAAGTAACTATCAATTATGAATCAAATTGTTGGAAAGGAAATAGTGAATTACTCTATCTGTAGAAAGAAACAAAAATTATAATCTAATCGAAAGGGACAACAAATGTAACTTAACTGAAAGGAACAACAATTATAACTTGATTGAAAGGAATGACAAATGTAACTTAATTGAAATGAACATTAGATGCGAATCTAAGGAAAAGGAACAACGCATATGAAAATTTGAGGAACTGTCAAGCAACAAACTACAACAATGGAAGTTGGAACAACAATCATTCAAACCAAAACATCTATCTCTTATAAACAATAAAGAATTAACACACTTGTGCATTTATCCTTAACTATTGTAAAGGAAATTTAAATCATAAAACATAAATCAAAACTGATACAATTACAGATTGAAACAATAACTCCTTCAGACTGGGCTCTTGGTCCTTAGAAGCACTGCCACTAGAAACTCAGTATGTAGAAATGGTGAAAACGTTCAAATATTTTATCGATTCCATAGCTGGTACAACATTTACAAAAGCTGCTTGCGCAGAGAAATTCTAAGTTCTGAATACTTGGATGCAATTCTTCTATATCCCCCTTTCAGGATCTATTACACTCTATATATCACAATAATCTGGGTAAATTAAACCATCCTGAGGATCGAGAGATCCTCAGGATTGCTTTACTATTATAAAGTTACAATATAGAAAATCAATCATCTTCAAAATTTCTTTGCGCCAGAAGTCCTCAACCTCCAATAGCTCACGCATCTTCAAGATCTCCTTTGCTATCTTGGGTTTGACAATATTTATCCAATCCTGTAACAAAATCAAACAATTCCAATCATATTTTATAATCTTATTTAATATAAATTAAATAATACTACTAGAAGACAGATTAATCATTTTCTATCCTATTTATCCCTAATTAACCGAAAATTCAATCAATATTATATCATGAATTATGGGAATAAGGAAGATATTTGTACCTTTTTCATAACCCAACATACCCCCCATGTTACCTTGTTGCATGTCCTCATGCAAGCTGAGATCTTACATGTATAGCAATGATGTTGTAAGAAGGAAAATTTGGTTCACCAGGTCTTCTGAACCCATTACTTCTTTTGAGCTCTACAAAAGAAACATCCTCTCTCTTATTATTAATTTGATAATCCTTCTGGTAACTTTCTGGAGGAAACCAAAAGATAGGGGGATTATATTTGCACCCAATCCAAGCAGGTCCTTCCTCCTGGAGTATTCTAGAATACCTTTCCACTTTGTAGGTAGATGCAAAGAAATTCCTAAACCCAAAGGGTTCCCTACTTTTGACTTCATTGGAAGATGCATCCCATCTCACCTTAGAAGCAAGAAGAGCTTCTTCTTTGAGTTCTCTAAAATATATGATGCCTAAATGTATGAACTATCGATGGATGGGGGCTAAAGAGTCCATGACCCCCTCCCTTTTCATGAAGGTTCTATGTCACATAATGGCAAGAAAGGACTTTGGGGGCTCCCCTTTGATCCAGAGATCTAACCCAGTTTCCCTCTTTATAAAATTCTTGTGAGATTTTCCCCATCTGACATGGTTCTTAGTGAAGGACAGGAATGTCTGAAATTGTGTGTCCCCAATAAACGGACCAAGGTTGTTTCCCCTGTCATCTTCCAAAATGAAGTTATGGAAGTATAATTCACATAGGAAGTATTGTACCTTCTCTTCCTGCTCTCTAAAACATGAAATGAACTCAGGGACAGTGGAAAATGTAATTGTCTTACCTGCTCTGATGGATTTTTCCCTTAACAACAAGTAACATTCCAACAAGAATAGGGTATAATTGGTAGCAAGAGCTCTGCAATTGATTGCATCAGAGTAAACATCACAAATCTATTTGATTTTCTCCAAAGCTTTTTCAAATTGCTTTTGTATTTTTTTTTTTTCCTGAGCTTTGGTTAACTCATCATAAGTCTCATGCTCTGTTTCCTCCATGGCTCTTAATTGTTTAACAATTCTTTGATGTTCGTCCATAGTAACCATCTCATCCCTAGTTTGATTCAGTGCTTGTTGGGCTTGTACCATCTCTGCCTTTAACCTATCAATGATGGCACTTTGTTTCTGAGACAGAGATGCTTGATACTCTTCCATAGCGCCCATCTCATCTCTGTATTGAATTAATGCTTGCTGGGATTGTCTAAGCTCTATTTTCAGTCTATCAATGATAGCACTCTCTTCCTAAGACTGAGATAATTGATGTTCTACCATAGTCATCAATTCGTTTCTGTTTTGAATCAAGATTTTTTGGGACTGCATCAATTCTTGCTCCAATATCCTAATGGTGGCATCCTGCTCAAGGGATTGAGATAGTTTCTCTGAGACTAGGGTATCTGTTTGTAACTCAACATCAATTGTTTATGTAGGAAGTGTTTCTTCTGCTATCATTATTTCTCTAGGGTCTGTCTGTGTCTCCACATATTTTGTAGTGATTTCTCTTTTAGGAAGAGGGTTTCTTCCTTGCACTCTGGGCCTTTTTTTTTTCTTTCTTTTATATGCCTTATAAACTTGTTCTAGTTGTTTTCTTAATTCTTTAATAATTTCCCTGAGTTTTCCAACTTTCTGCCTTAATACTTCAACCTTTTTATCCCTTTTCTTCAATATCTTGTTTTCCTTTTTTAGATTTCTAATTATCCTATGGATTTTTCATGATTTCTATTTGTAAGGGGTCTCAATGTATTCTTCCTCCTGGTCAGTAGGTGGCTATTCCTCTATTCCTTCCAAATGCTTTGTCCATCCAAAAGGGTTTTTTTTCTCAAGATGATGTTCTTTCTATGTTGTGTCCTCTGGGAATGACATTTCAATATCAGGAAACTCTTCAGCAGGTTTTGAATAAGAGGCTCATTCTTGGTATTCTTCTGGTTTATTTATGTCTCTATCAATTCAGGTCCCTAATCTTCCTAAAACCTGAGCTATTTCTACCTCATAGCATTTTAAAAAAAATTCTGTTAGGTGCTCCAATGCTGGCTGGGTATCCTCTTGATCGTTCCCTTGTGAGGTTTTTTCTTCTTGCTCAATTTCTTGAAAATTTTCCCGTAATCACTGCTCTATAATGTCCTGAATTTCTTCAGTCATTTCCTGAATTTGTTCGGCCATTTCCTAAATTTCTTCAGGGTCTCTTGTCCATATGCTTCTCCTATTCCTCTCAATGGGGGCTTTAGGAGAAGCCTTTGCTCTTTTCCTCTTTCTTGCTAATGATTTTTCTTGTGAGGTCTGAGTCTCTATAATTTGGACAGGGTCTGCCTCGACTTTAGGTTGAGGAGGTGGAATTTATATTTGGGTAGTGGCCTCCCCTTCCTGTATCTCTTTAATTTCCTATGGTGGGTCTTCATGATATAATTCGGGTTGTTCCAGTTGTAGAGGTCTATTGGCATCAATAAGATTACCCCAGGTTAATTGAGTTTGACTCAGGGCCTTATTTACTATCAATTTAACTAATTCATGGTGGCTGATGATAATAACATGATCCTTAGCCTTCTATGTTCTTATGGCAACCTTATGTAACATGGAATTTATAAAAAATGGTAGATTGATTACTAACCTTTGTTTGAGTGCCGCTAGCAGTTTGAGGTGGCATGGTCATATTACATTGTATCATCCATCACAGGTGATGTACCTTTGAATTACCCCTGTCAGTTCTTTCCATGGTTCAATGAGAGTGTTGGGGTTAAGTCCCTTTCACTTTTTATCCAATTCCTCTCCAAGGTCTATGAAGGATTCTACAGCTTCTTTGAGCGTTGTATATCTTCCTATCCATTGAATGCTTGAGTTAGGGAGACCTGTAACCTCTGGTACGATTTCCAGAGTAACTGGAATTTGTATATCCCGAACCATCGATATTTCTCCCTGTAAGTTCTAAACGAATTCAAGTGTGATGTTCGTATCATAACCTTGCAACCGGTTGAAGTAATCCATCCACCCCAGACGGTGTAGGATTTCTCTTGCCTGCTTAGTTATATGTAGTAATGTTGGATCCCTACGCACACTTCGACCACCCATCTTTCTGTGAGAAAATGAGAATGACTATCGTTCCTGGTTGCATACTTGGTTAGACCATCTTGGAGGAAAATATTACCAAAAATAGAAAATATCAGAGAACAACGAGTGTATAAAAATGTGAGTTTTCCATTTATTACAATCATTACAATCTTATTGAAAAGCGTACCGAGCATCCACTCCCCTCATTAATGTGGAGGTCGACCTCGACCATCAGCGTAGGTGAAAGTAATGAGTGTAGGTATTTCCGGTGAGAGTTAATGATGATGCTGCCACCACTAGTGGGGACCAATCATGTATAATTTTCAAAAATCATATTTAATGGTAATCATAAACGATAATCCACTTTTGTGGGAAATTCGAATTTATTGTACCTATGCTCAAAAATGTTTTTAAGGATAAATAAGCCGAATAAATTAAATTTGTTCATTTAAAATATTCCACATATCATAATGTTGTTACTTTTCCCGAGTTATTGAGTTTAACTGAAATGATAGCCCCATTATTGAGTAAAGGAAATCTAGAGACACACATAAACTTGGTGTTTTTAAGGTAAACTTCCATACCATAGGCAGAGCCACTGCTTCCAGCAGGTGTCCATAGCCTCGACAGGGTTTCCTTTTAACCCATAGATGAGCCTGTATCCTTAATAAATATTTGAATCATCTTTTCCCAAAAATACCATTATCCTAGTTTGTTATCCTGATGATGATAATGCCACTCACTAGATTGTAACTTAAGTGAACAAGCCAACTCGTGATGAGACCCCTTGTCCTTTGACAAAAATGTCAAAGGCCATTTCTCTGGTGTGGTAGCCATAGTGGGAATCTCACTTACGTTATTATCCTATGATCGTGGTAGGTTGGCTCGTGATGAGAGCCCCTATTCTTTGTGGGAGAATTTTATGACTTATATTTATTTATTTTTATATTTTTTCTTTTCTCATCATTAATTTTTTTTTTTTTAGGGCTTTATTAAGGGAGGCTCATCTACTCCTTAAGAGTAAGGGATGGCGTAAAGAAGTGTAAGGATGACAAGTAAAAGTGTGCTTAAGACTCCTTATTATAATATGAAGGAAAATTATCATTCAAGTATATTGGTATGCGTATAGGGAAAATAAATGAATTATGGTGGTTACAAATTATGAATAAGATTTAATATATTTCGAAGAAATTAATCCAAAAACAATTTGATAAGGTATAAGAGATAGTCCACAAAATAATGACAAATCGTTAGAAATAATGCTGGTAAAAACTATTTAGTGAAAGTCTTACCCCAAAGGAATGGCTAACGTTTTAATCAACATGAAGGAAAGGAACGACAACAAGGAAAAACACAGAAGGAACATCGACTGCTCCTTTTTAGAATGCACAGCAGGACCCGAGATGAAGGAACGATAATCGTGACGAAGGGAACGACAATTGCTCCACTCAGATGAAAAACAAAAATACTCAAAGGAACAAAAATCGCGCGAAAGGAACGACAAATGTTCTATTCAAATGAACAACAACTACACTCAAAGGAACAACAATTGCGCGAAAGGAACGATAGTTGTTCCGTTAAATGAACAACAACTACAATCAAAGGAACAATAGTCGCACGAAAGGTAATTAAGGACAGTTGTTCCATTCAAATGAACAACAACGATACTCAAAGGAATAACAATCATGACATCTGTTAAATTTTTAGCCATCTGATTAGGTAATTTTGGAAACCTCCCATGGAAAATGTATTTTTTCTTGAATCTAAGGATGATTAGTCATCAACTAAATTCATTCAATTGTTATGGGTCAGTTTATTTCAAAATCAAGGATTGGATGTTCTGAGTTCATTATAGTTTCCCGATCTCTGCTGCAGAACATGAAATATTCATTTTTATGTGGAAGAGAGGGTCCATGTGATAAGATAAAATAGGAGTAAAGAACAAAAAATAGTGCTAATTGTGTTTATTACAGTTATCATCCCTAGTTCTTTATTTTCCAAGTGACTTTCATAAAACTAAAAAAAGAAAAACTAACAACTCAATTAGATCTATATAAAACAAACTATATACAGTATGTAGAGTGTCAACAAAATTCATCATTTATGGAGTTGGAGTGGTTGGGTTACCTTCCTAGCTAGCCAAAATTTGAACGGTAGGGTCCTTACTTACTTTCTGGTAGAAAGATTATTTTGAAGGCGGTAGTTGTAGCCGGTGTCCATTGACAAAAAATATAGATCCAAACCCGTTGATGGTGCTTAAAGTGACCGTGCCATTATCATGGACTTCATTAATTTCATATGGTCCTAGCCACCGTGTCTGTAATTTTCCCAGAAAATCCTGAAATCTGGAATCATAGAGAAGCACCTAATCACCTTTCTTGAATGATTTATTTTTGATATGTTTGTCATTCTAGGACACTCTCTATTGCTGAATAATGACTGTGCGCTCCACAAAAGATAGGTGTGCTTCATCCAACTCATTGAGTCATTGTTTATGTGCTTCTGTTAGATCCAATCCAATTTCCTGGGCCATCCTTAGGGTTTTGATCTCAAACTTGATTGGGAAGATGGGTTCTTTACCATAGACTAGGGGACAAGGAGAGTAGCCAGTGGTGTTACGCCATGTTGTGCGATAAGACCATAAGGCATTTGGGAGCTCAGCAGCCCAATTCTGTTGGTTTGTTAAGACAATCTTTGTCAGGATTGCCTCTAGGAATTTATTGGTGCTTTCTACTTGCCCGTTTTCCTATGGGTGGTATGAAGAAGTAACTATGTGCTTAATGTGATAATTGTCCAGGGTGGTGGTGATTCTATGAGCTGTAAATTGTGACCCCCCGTCAGTGATTACTTCCCTGGGTATTCCATAGCGTACAAATAATTTAAAAAGAAATTTGATGGCTACTTCTTCTGTTTCATTTCGTAAGGCTTTTGTCTCTACCCATTTGGTCATGTAGTCCGTTGTGACTAGAATATAGGCCTTCTGATTTGAATTTGGATTGAAGGGGCCAACAAAGTCTAGTGCCCATCTCTCAAATGGTTCAACGACTACTTGTGATTTCAAAGGAATTTGATCAGCCTAACTTGGATTTCCCATCCGCTGACAACTGTCACAGGTCTGGACATATTTCTTTGCATCTCTAAATATTGAGGGCCAATAGTAGCCCATCTGTAAAATTTTGTGTCCAGTCCTGTGGTTTGCAAAATGCCCACCACAGGGCTCGTCATGTCCTACCTTCAATATGTCATATATTTCGTCCTCTCATATGCATCTGTGGATCTGGAGATCAACTCCTGTGTGGAAGAGATATCCACCGATCCAAGTGAATCATGCACTACGTTGGATGATCAATTTTTTTTCCCTTGGTGATAGATGTGCTGGTAATTTTCCCGCTGCCAGATAATTTGCCACATCAGCGTACCAAGGTGGCTTTGTGGTGAATAAAAACAAATGCTCATCTGGAAATTGATCTTCAACTGTTAATGAGTCATCTAGTTTGGGTATGCGGGATAGGAAGTCTATGACAAGATTTTCTCTCCTGGGTCAATCTTTGATGGTGATATCAAATTCCTGCAATAGTAATAACAACCGAGTAACCTGTCCATTAGTAATTGGTTTATTAGCTAGATATTTAATAGCAGAATGATCAGTATACAAAATAACTTGATAGCCTATTATATAATGACGAAATTTATTGATCGCATGTATAACAACTAAAAATTATTTTTCTGTTACTGTATAATTAAGTTCAGATGGAGTAAGATTCTTGCTAATAAAATAAATGGCGTAGGGTTTCTTGTCTTCTTCCTATTCAAGGACAATGCCTATGGAAATATCTAATGCATCAATGGAGATGTGAAATGGTATTTTCCAATTTGGTCCTCTCAACACTGGTGCTGTCGATATCATCTTCTTGAGTCCAGAAAATGCCACATCACACTTGTTAGACCACTGAAACTCCACATTACCAGTCAAAGCATGTAAAGGTGCAGTGATTCTTGTAAAATTTTCCATAAATCTGCGATAGTATCCTGAAGCGCCAATGAAACTATGTACCTCAGTTTGTGTGTGTGGTGTAGGTAAATTAAGGATTACCTCTATTTTTGTTGGATCTACTCTAATTCCATCTACAGAAATATAAGTCCCTAATACCACACCTTCCGTCATCATCATGTGACATTTTTCATGGCTTAAACATAACCTGGTAGCAATGCACCATTCTAGTACCTTCTCCAGATTATTTAGTGCTTGATCGAAGTCGTCGCCATAAGGAGTAAAGTCATCCATGTAAACTTCAATCCCTTCACTGATAAAATCGATGAATATGCTCAGGATGGCCCTTTGGAATGTGGATGGAGCATTGCAATGTCCAAAGGGCAATACTCTATATGCAAAGGTACCCCAGGGGCATGTGAATGTAGTTTTATCTTGATCTTCTGGGGCAATCTGGATCTGATTGTAGCCACTAAAACCATCTAGGAAAGAAAAGAACTTCTTTCTTGCCAAAGTATCCAGGACCTAATCGATGAAAGGAAAGGGGAAGTGGTCCTTTTGAGTGGCTTCATTAATTTCCCTGTAGTTGACATAGATTCACCATTTCCCATTTTTCTTAGGGATGATGACTAATGGGGAGACCCACTGACTATCTGAGATAGGGTATATAAAATCTACGTCCAACGGCTTTTGTAATTCTTCTTTAACAATATCCCTGAGGTGGGGATTCAATCTTCTCTACAGCTGTCGGATAGGTTGGGCATCTTTCTCAATGTAAATGTGGTGTGTGCAGAGTTGCAGATCAATACCTTTCATGTCAGAATACTCCCAGGAAAAAGCTTGTTGTTATTTAGAAAGGACTCGAATTAGATTTTGTTTTTGTTGCTCATATAAATTGGCATTAATGTTTAGAGACTTCCCTGGTGCAATGTCAACGGATTTGTTGTCATGGACAACGATAGTCGAGATTTGTTGTTCCATTAAATCATCCAGTGAGTCTCCCTGTGCTTCACAATCTAGAACAACTTGGAGCATCTGGCACGTTGGGTTACCCACTGATTACGTCATCCTCTAGATGGTTCTTGAGTCTGAGATCTTATTCCAGTGTGAGAGGGGCTCGTAAGTCCTTTTTTGGATACCATGGTGGTGGCAATTGTGGATATATGAAAGTCGAGCTTGGCTTGGATGGAGGATATAAGATGATATTTTTTGTCACACCTCCTCTAACAATTGTCATATTACCCGTTCAACATCCTATGTATGCGTCAGTTGTTGCAAGTCATGGTCTATCCAGTATTAATGGATTCCCTTCGAGTCCACTTCTTGGGTTGATGATGAGAAAATCCATTGGATATTCCCAAGAGTCAACTGAGATTGCTATATCATGTAGTGTGTCGACTGGTCTAAACACTGATTGGTCATCCAATTGTAACATAATTGGGGTGGATTTGAAGGAGTCAAAACCCAGGGTGTTGCAGATTTCCATAGTCAGGATATTGATGGCTGCCTCTAAATCAACTAGTGTATTTGGAAAAGAACAACCCTGGATCTGAAATGTTACTATGGTGTTCCTTGGATCTGCATATTTGGCTGGTTCTTTTCTACCTAGAATTAGATCAGACAAGGCTCCTACTACACGAACTGTTGATGATGAATTTATAATTTTCCTAACATGCTTCCTCCCACGTAGTTCCTTGATCGTCTTTGCATATATTGGAATTTCTTGCAGAGCTTGCAGGAGTGGGATCTTGACATATAAATTCTTGAGTTCCCCTACAATGTCGAAGTTAGGATAGATGACAGGTTTTGCTATCATCAATCTTTTGGGGAACCAAGGGGAAGGAGTTGCATCCTTACCAGGATCCTGTGACTTGACTGTGTTCCCCCCCCCTACTCGATTTCTTCCGTTATTACCATAGTCGAGGGCGTTATTGCTGGTTGTTTGCTATTTTCATTCTCCTGCTCTTGGAAAATGTTATTTTCTTCAGAAGAGATTATACACCCCGATCTCAATTGGAGTTCGTTGCACCCTATCGAGTTGGTCTCCTCTTCCCCATTCTCCATAATCTGGATGAGCTAAGTTGGTCTATTATTAGGATTTGGGTGGGCCTGGGCTGGTAATTGAGGGTGCAATTGTGATTGAGGGTTTTGGGGCAGTTGGAGTGGAGCTTGCAACATAGGTTGGGTTTGAGGGGCCATCCCCATGGTGATTGTTTATCCCCATGGGGCGCTGCCAATTATGGTTCCAATTTGGGTTCTGGGCATTCATATTAGACCACTACAGAGGGTAGGGGTTGTTATTTGAGTTTTGCTAGGATGAGGTGGGGTATTGTGAGTTAGGCCAGGTGGAACTTGCAGTTGGTTGATTATGCTAGATTGGATTTGCAGGTGGTCAGTTTGGCCAAATGGGATTTGCAGGTGGGTATTGTTGGGGCTGGCAGTTCTGATTAGTAAATAACTAGCTCTACCATGCATTACCAGATTTTTTCTGTTGATTATACTGTCCATAAAAGAAAGAGGAGGGGTCCTGGAGTGTATTTGGAGGGCGAGTCTTCCATTGATGATGTTGATCCATCAAATAGAATGGTTTTGTTTCCTCTTTTGCTTCCCTAAAGACAACTTTCAATCCAAGGAGTGATGGGAATTGCTCTGTGTCATGATCCTTGGTGCAAATAGTGCAAACTCGAACCACATCCAAAGGACATTCCCTTGGACCATGTTTTTTTCTGCATCTGTGACAAAATATGGCCAAAGTCTATTCTGCTTCTGCTTTTTTTTGTTTGGCCTGCAATACATCCAATTGTGTAGTCAAAGTGCTTAGAATATTTGATTTGAAATTTTCTAAGAGATTACCAACTTCAGCTCACGTAACGCCTTCGCTAGTAATGTTGCTATTTCTGGTGAGGGAAGTTCGCATTCCTGATCTAGTCCGTGTACTTCCTCATGAGCACCTGATGCACAATAGAATGATGTTATCATAAGTTTCTTGATAAATGTCACCCTTCCCCATTAGATTCAATGTTTCGACCCATTCATCCTTCATACCTTTAATCATAGTTGCTTTAATTACTTCACCTAGTAAAGTACCTGTTGGCAGCGAGTATATAATTATCATTTTTATAAAGCTGCCTACACAAGGTCTATGGAATTTTACTACTCTTCATAAGCGTTTCTCCAAACGATAGTTGTAAATCGTCGCATTTTACCTATCATATATTCATGCATTCATTTTCATGACTGAATGCATGAAAACTCGCAATTATCGTTATCATCCTATTTTTAAAAATTTCATTGAAAGCATATCGTTTATTACAGAATTACGATTCCTACATATGAGAATGTTTCTCTCATTGTTTGTGATCTTTTCGATTCTAAGAGTGCCTAAGAAACTTATGGTTGTTAGAATGAAAGACCCCCATCAATTGGTATTTGATTTTCGTATCGATTTTGGTTAGATGTTTGATCATATTTCTTTCATGAAACCTTTGGCTATTTATTTTGTGTAAACTCACCTATTTTTGCAATCAACCTTGGATGCACACACTTTGTTTTCAAGTACTCTATGTAAAAAATTCCAAGGTGGAATATGACGTACAACATGACATTACTCCTTAACATGGTCTTGGGCTTTACAAATTTTCTCGCACGCATTGTGATTAACACCTCTGCCCACCATTTGAATCATCATAGCTCGCATTGATAAGGCTCGGGGTTATGGCTCTGTGGCCTTTTTCCAAACCCTACTTGTGTATCCTGTGTTAATAACCCATCCATTTGGCATGGCTCCAGTAGTCACGGTCGAACCGAATGGAATCCAGACCCTGCTTTTGTATGATAACGCTAGGGAGGATTTGGAAAGGAATGGTTGGCATTTGTTCATCGAAAAATTTCAAGGTTTTAACCTCCAAGTCACCCAAGAGTTTTCCTTAACCTTTTATGGATGTAGGGAAAATATCGGTGATGTGCAGTTAGAAGTGACAGAAGAGTTCTTAATCCAAGCCATGGGATTTTTTGGAGTTGTTCAGAAATGGTTCAAGAATGCGAAAGTGGAGGAGGTCCCTTGGACATTATTGTTTACTTCACGAAAAATAGCCAATTGTGGTCAAGGTATGCCGATTTCATTATTGAAACCTAGATGGCATGATTTACTTGCTATAGTGAAGAAATTCATCCCTTGTGAGGGTCGATTCAGACTGGTTTTCCTATATCATCTACGGATCCTTATGAGTTTTATTGTTTTTCCATTGAATATGCCTTACTATCTGCTCATAAGTCTGTATAAAATGGATAAACGGTTTAGGAAACAAAGGCCTGATTCAAGTTTATTTCATCATGTTTTGATTAAAATTGTCCTCATGCACCAGTTACAATCACAAAATGATTGTTGGGATGCGTTCATTACACGAAATGGTTTTGGCAACAATGAGTTCAGACAGGTAGATAAGCCGGTCATTGTGGAAACCCTTGTGAACCCTACGACCTCTTCTCCACTACTCCAAGCCTGTGATTTTTCCCCTAATAACGAACCCTTTAGCTACCCTAACGTCATTCAAAAGGACAATTGACCGGTTACACATCCAAAGAATTGCACTAAAACTGTTAAGAAACCTACAAGAAGGAAGCCAAAGGGCATTGTTGATGTCAATTTGAAGAACAAAAGAGATAGTCGTTTAATTTTTTGATGTCCTCGAAATAAAACGAAACCCCGTGAAGACACAATAAACATGATTGAAGTGAGAGAAGACTCAAACTTAGAAATTGAAAAATGCTTAGCTGAAGAGGACCCCGTGTCATTCTGGCTATACCCTGACTGACCCTATGACTATGTTAACAATTTTCCTCCTTGTCTAAAGGACAATCCATAATTTCCTGGAATCCAAATCTTTGATAAGCCTACCATTCACATGGAGGATTCTTCAATCCATAAAGCTATTAGTGCTAATGAAAATTCCTTACAGTCACAGTGTGATGTGTGTCGATCATGGATCAACAGGTACTATACTGATGTTCCACTGCTACAATCACGACTCAAGTCTTTAAGAGACCAGGTCGATATGTTGACAAATGAAAACAATAGACTTGAATCCATTACCCAAGGGAAGGAGAAACGCTTGAAAACTACAGGTTGTGTCATTTTCAAAAATGTAGAGGCAGCAACAACTATCGTTAATACCAAAATTTCTTGATACGTTTTGATTTGAGGTATGATATTTTTAATTTTTAGCTTGATTGTGTCACTCTTAAGTTAGGATATTCGATTTGATTGAATAAAATATTTTTCTTATTAAGATTAGTCTGTTTTGTTTATTTAAGAAAATATGATTGCATTTGCTATTATAACTAGCTACAAAATTGCAAGATTTTGTAGCCAGTTAGTAAAATTTGAATTGTTTGATTTGATAATTGAAAAAATATCTGAAATCTTCTCATTTTCATTTGTTTTCAGGATGATTAAGGAGCCCATGATTTCCAAGAAGATATGAGGCACTTTTTTGAGATCTCCTAGCCATATCAACTTTGTATTTTGAGTAAACAGATTGTACTGTTGGTAGTTTTTGATATTCAGTGAAATCAGGGTGGTTGCATCCCCCATTATTTTTTGAAATCAACTTGATCTTATCAACAAGAAACAATTATGTTTCCTGAAACCTATATAAAAATATTATTTTGTAAACATTTGATCATCTCAGCCTGGGGAAAGAGTATGGGTGTTTTTATCACAGACTTGAATGGAATATGATGCATGTTGCAGCTTTAGCTTTTCTGTATAATGTTTTCATTCAAGTTATGTTTATTTCAATTTGATAATAGATTATGATTTCTTTTGTCGGCATAGTTTATTGCGAGTTGATATCATTCGATTTATATATGATATCCATATTTCCTGTTTCAGAACAAAACACACAGTGATCATCTATCCAACTTAAATTAGTAGATTCATCTCTAATTTATGTTGAATGTCTGCATGAAAGTTCTTACAAAAAGATTTATCTCGTCGTAGCAATTTTCAAATCATATGATTACTGTAACCATATCTATTCAATGTTCTGTTGTTATAATTCAATCTCTATCATTATTGTTCCTCATTTATTAGGGGCAGTACCAAGATCTGTAGCAGGTTTACTTCATCAGATAAAGGTGGTTGGATATTCAACAATGAACAGACATTGGATACAGTAACAGGTTAGCCTGTTATTTGATTTCAACAAAGTTTTATGAATATAGAAGTTGTCTCTATATAAAACATTTTTTTCTATTTGTCATTTTCTGTTTAATTAGGAAGTTTAATGTGTGATGTCATGAATGTATACATTTAAGAAAACAAAACCAAAAAAATAGATAGTGTTTTTAC
>JASDQU010105303.1:90007-116981 GCA_032191745.1 Picea mariana
ACTGTTGGTAGTTTTTGATATTCAGTGAAATCAGGGTGGTTGCATCCCCCATTATTTTTTGAAATCAACTTGATCTTATCAACAAGAAACAATTATGTTTCCTGAAACCTATATAAAAATATTATTTTGTAAACATTTGATCATCTCAGCCTGGGGAAAGAGTATGGGTGTTTTTATCACAGACTTGAATGGAATATGATGCATGTTGCAGCTTTAGCTTTTCTGTATAATGTTTTCATTCAAGTTATGTTTATTTCAATTTGATAATAGATTATGATTTCTTTTGTCGGCATAGTTTATTGCGAGTTGATATCATTCGATTTATATATGATATCCATATTTCCTGTTTCAGAACAAAACACACAGTGATCATCTATCCAACTTAAATTAGTAGATTCATCTCTAATTTATGTTGAATGTCTGCATGAAAGTTCTTACAAAAAGATTTATCTCGTCGTAGCAATTTTCAAATCATATGATTACTGTAACCATATCTATTCAATGTTCTGTTGTTATAATTCAATCTCTATCATTATTGTTCCTCATTTATTAGGGGCAGTACCAAGATCTGTAGCAGGTTTACTTCATCAGATAAAGGTGGTTGGATATTCAACAATGAACAGACATTGGATACAGTAACAGGTTAGCCTGTTATTTGATTTCAACAAAGTTTTATGAATATAGAAGTTGTCTCTATATAAAACATTTTTTTCTATTTGTCATTTTCTGTTTAATTAGGAAGTTTAATGTGTGATGTCATGAATGTATACATTTAAGAAAACAAAACCAAAAAAATAGATAGTGTTTTTACTTGCTTTAGTATTATCGCTAAAAGTAATCAATCCACATTTGATTTTTACGAGTTTACATTAAAACTCGTGTTTTGTATAGATTGTATATAGAATTATCATACATACAATATTTAATTTGTGTATATATATTTACTTAGATGTACATATAGTTTTTAGTAGTTGTTATCTATTAGATCATTGTTTTTCCTTTAGTTACTTTTTCACTTTCTTTAGGACTTAGATCGGCCAACGGAACCGCTAAACCCATCGGAGTGAATTAATCCAAATGGCTTGGGTTAATTAGACAACCCCAGACCGGATTCACTCCTCCAATTGACGAGAAATCAATTTCGCCCATCAACAATTGGCACTAGAAGGAGGGCCTAAAAACTATTAATGGCACGAGGAGGTCGTAAGACTCCTCCCCCACCTACCCGCTCACCTATAGTGACTAGAAGTCATTCAGATGACAACATTGTCCCTCAAAAAACAACCACATCAAACGACGATCTATGGATCACAGTTGAACCAGTAACTCCAAATCCCCCAGGTGACGACATACAAGAGATTGTTTGTCAATCCCTCATAAGAATGCCCAATGCCTTAGCCCGTATTAGACAACCAAGTTGGCCTTTGAACCAACCATTAGACTTCTCTGATATCAGAGAGAAACTTGAAGGTACTTACCTTACTTTAAATCCTACGGATCCAGATCATATCCTCACTTCTGTAGCAGGAGGATCTGGTATTCCACCATCACCACCCACTTCATCTCCTTCTTCTTCTGGAGAAGAATCCTCAGACGAAGGCAGTTCCTCATCTCAACCTTCGACACCACCCACATCTATGGCCAATCCGAACAATCCCGCCAGATCCTAACTCGACCAAGATGCAGTGGCCAAAATTGGGCCCCAACATCCTTTACCTAAACATCCGGAGAAATGGCTCCCTAAATTTGACCCAGATTCCAAATAGATCGCTGAAGATCACATCAAAAAGTTTATGATAGCCATTAGGCTCCATAGTGTTGAGCACAAAGATGTGGTATGTATATTGTTTCCCTACACCTTTGAAGGCAATGCCTCTACCTGGTATTTTTCCCAACAGCCCCACACCATCGTGTCATGGGATAAATTTGAGTCATGTTTCCTTGAGAAGTTTGGAGACAACAAGTCTCTTGAAGTTCTAGTCATGGAACTTTCTAGTTTAAAAATGAACCCCAAAGAAAGGATCAAAGACTTTAATCAAAGGTTCCTGACAATGAAGAACCGAATCCCCATGGATTTGATGCCTGCCGAGAATCTTATTGTCACATACTACACGAAAGCCTTACATCAAAACATAGCCATTTGGGTAAAGAGGTCCAAGAAATCCACATTGATAGAAGCCTTCGAAGAGGCCAATTAGATCGAGAAAGATATTCTCAGCTTAAAAGATACTACCAGTAACGAGATAGATACTAGTTCATCCTCCAAGAAGAAAATCGAAATCCTTCCTAGACCTCCCCAAAACAAAGCTCAACCTAAGAGTTCAGATTTAGAAAACTTACAGAAAGTTGTTCAGAAATTGTCCAATCAAGTTATAGATTTGAAAAGGTCGGCTGAAGAAGATTCTTCGAGCAAAGGACCTTACAAACCCCCTTTTAGGAAGCCTTTTCCCAAAAACCGATCTAACTCAAATGATGAAGGCCTAAATCTAGAAAGCCTACAATTTCCTATTCAAACGATCCTAGAAGCACACGATAATTTGATTCCTCCCGAGATTCCTGAAGAAGTAGCTAAACAAGAGATAGTAGAAGAAGATGAATCCTCTCCGAAAATTTTCGGACATTTTTCAGATAGCATTTTTCAAGCTAATTTTGAAACAGTGCATCCTTACAATACCAAGAGCAAGACAACAAATAAGCCTTCTTCTGAAATTACGATGACTTTGCCTCCAAAACAGTTTAAATTGATTGAGACTAAACATAATTCAACAAACCCTAGTTTAGATTATGATTTGATTGAAGATCTAAAAAATATTAGGGCTAACATTTCTGTTTACAAATTATTAAAATTCCCTTTTCTTTTGCAAAAGATGCTGCAGAATATTGCGGAGAACAACAAAAATAGCAATCCGAACAACAACAAAGGTGTTCAAAACAACCCCAAAATTCCTCAGAAGACCTCTGCCAAAACTACATCCGAGCCTCATGATAAAAGAGATCTTCCTATAAATAGTGTAACAAATGTAGATAAACCAGTTTCAGAGGCTGCGATTAAAAAGAAAAATATTCTACTGTTAGTACTCGTAGAAATGTCCCTCCCTTTTTGTTGAATTTTGAAATTTTCAACAGGAATGTACATAACTATATGGTAGATTCAAGTGCATCATCTAACATAATTCCTTGGTCTGTCTGTCAAAAGATTAATGCTGAAGTTCAACTGTCTAGCTTGAAAATTATCCAGCTTGATCGAACCAGTGTTAAACTGATAGGTGAATTAAAAAATGTGCTTATAAGATTGTCATCTAATCCTAAAGTACATCAAGTGATTGATATCATTGTTGTAGATATCCCAGAAGTATATGTTTTTTTTTTAAGTAGAGATTTGTCAGAAAAATTACATGGCTATTTTGCAATGGACTGGTCTCACTTGTGGCTGCCCGAGAATGGAAAGCCTAACAGAATCAAGGTAAATCGTGAATGTTATTTGAAGTTTACGGCAACTGATTTAAATGATCCCAATGAACCATTCACTCCTTCTGCCAATTCACTTGAAGTACAGGGGATGGATACTTTTTTTGGCAATTTCATGGCCGAAACTTCTACCATCACTGACCTAGAACAAAAATCTGAAATTATGACATGCACACAGTCAACAACCTTCTCTCAGTGGTCACATGCACCTAACAAAAATCAAATATGGTCTCTTTACTTTGATGGGTCAAAATCTAAGGAAGGAGCCAGTGCAGGGTGTGTTCTCATCGATCCAGCAGGTAACAAGACTCTGATTGCTTGCCGGTTAGAATTCGAATGTACAAACAACACAGCCGAATATGAGGCACTTTTGCAAGGTCTCAGAAAAGCATTAGATTTGAACATTTAAAATTTGATTGTCTTCATTAATTTAGAAATCGTGGTTAGACAGGTAAAAAATTCTATCCACTGTTTATCTCCGCACCTTAAAAGCTATCAGACTGAGGTATGGAATTTGATGAACAAGTTTTCTGCATTTAACATAAATTCTATTCCTAGATTGAATAATTCTGAAGTTGATTTTTTAGCTAATGTCACTTCAAAACGTTTTCCCGCAGAAGGCCTATCTCCGAATTCATTTTTGGTCGAAATGTTGTTCAGACCATCCGTCCCAGAAAACATCACGAATTGGAGAGATTTTGATGACGATCAACATATCATAAGGTTTCTGCATATGGAAGAAACTTTCTAGGGTGCAGTGATTGACGAAGGTACCCATGACGAAAATCTTCCCGAATTTACGATAATACCAGATCTGAGATCCCCGGAATCTACATCAGACATGGTAAACTCTATCTCGAAATCTGTGGTTAGATTATAAAAATTTTATGATCTTCACGATAAGTTTAGAAAATCAGTGACTTGTAAAACGAATAGTTTCTCCTTGACACATGAAAAAGTGAATTTGGGAACTAAAGACAACCCGCAATGCACTAATTTAGGGTTGGGGTGTTCTGAGCAAGAAAAAGTAGCATTTATCAAGTTGTTTAATGAATTCAAAGATGTTTTTTCTTGTACGTACGACGACCTAAAAACCTTTGATCCTAACATCATACAACACATTATTCCCATGAAACCCCAGACCCAACCTTTTCAACAAAAGTTAAGGAAAATTCACCCAAAACTCGAACCAATGGTCAAGAAGGAATTAAAAAAACTCCTGAATGCTAAAATAATCTTCCCAATAAGGCATACACAATGGGTCTCTAATCTTGTCCCTGTCAGAAAGAAGAGTGGTGAAATCCGACTATGTGTCGATTTCCGAAATCTTAACCGAGCGTTTGATAAAGACAACTACCCTGTCCCTCCCATGGAACAAATCCTTCAACAAGTATCTGGTTCTGAAAGATTATCCTTGTTGGATGGTTTTTCAGGGTATAACCAAGTCCTTATGTCTCCCTCGGACTAGCTCAAAACTACTTTCCGTACCCCATGGGGCACCTACACTTATAGAAAGATGCCCTTTGGACTCATAAACGCCAGTGCCACTTTTCAAAGAGCAATGCACATTTCTTTCTGTGGCTTAATCAATCAATCTATAGTAGTTTACCTAGATGACATCACTTTCTTCTAAAAAAATAAAGAAGATCATCTAGCTCATTTAAGATCTATTCTAAAGCAATGTCGTAAGTACGACATTTCTTTAAATCCTAAAAAATCTGTCTTCGCGGTAGAACAAGGTAAGCTCCTCGAATTCATTGTATCAAATGAAGGGATGATTATCGACCCTGAAAGGACCCAATTCATTTCTAAACTGCCCCCTCCCTCGTCTAAAAAGTCCATGCAATCTTTCTTAGGTCAGATAAACTTTGTTAGGAGATTTGTCCCCAACTTTTCAGAAATGGTGAGACCATTACAAAATTTAATAAAAAAGGATATATAGTACCATTGGGGACCTTTAGAAAGTCAGGCTTTTGATTCAATAAAAAAGGCCATAATAGACGCTCCTTCTCTAATGAACCCCAACTTTTCGCAAGACTTCACCCTCTACACGTTTTCCTCTGACCAATCTTACGTTGTTGTCCTAACTCAAAAGAATGTTGAAAACAATGAAGTCCCAATTTCCTTTATGAGCTCGGCCTTCAAGGGGGTAGAACTTAATTACCCAGCAGTAGATCAACAAGCTTATGCTGTTTTCAAGGCAGTAAAACACTTCCGATATTATCTATTGAAATCTAGGATGAAAATCATTGTCTCTTACCCAACTATTAGAAATTTGTTAGTACAGAAAGAACTAGGCGAAAAAATGGAAAATTGGGTCACATCCTTACAAGAATATGACATAGAAATCACCCCAGCACAAATTGTAAGAGGCCAAGGTTTATACAAGTTGGTCACCGATTCAGCTATAGGACAACAAAATGAAATTGATATGTTAACTCCAGATCAGCACTATCTAAATCAAATCTGCTATGCACAAAACCCTGTTAGTTCCTGGTACGACGACATCAAATTTTGTCTTATACATGGATCATCTCCCCGTCAGCTTGATCCCCCAAAAAGGAGAGCACTAAGATTAAAATTTGCTTCTTTTCATCTGATTAATGGTATTTTGTTTCGCCAATATTTTGATGGAATACTTATGCGTTGTCTTGAAAAAGATGAAGCAGAAAAATTCTTATTGGAATTACATGCAGGGGAAGCTGGTGGGCATTTCGGTGGAGACACCACTGCCCATAAAGTATTAAGAGCAGGTTATTATGAGCCTACCCTTTTTAAATATGCTCATGCCTTATGTCGCAAGAGTGTGATTTTTCAAAAGGCATCCGGATGGATACAAAAACCAGCATTCCCTTTGCAACCAGTTTCGGTAGACTCCCCTTTTCAGCAGTGGGGTCTGGATATTATAGGCCCAATCAATCCGCCATCCTCGTAGCAGCATAAATACATCATAACAACCATAGATTATTTCACCAGGTGGTTTGAGGCTGCCCCATTAAAAGTTGTAAGTACCAGCTAGGTAATATCCTTCTTGAATTCAAATATTATCACTCGTTTTGGTATCCCTGAATGCCTGGTATTAAACAATGCTTCTTATTTTTCGTCTCTTGAAATGAGTGATTTCACTCTTGAAAAAGGAATTAAATTAAAGTACTCTGCTAGCTATTACCCTCAAGGAAATGGTTTGGTGGAATCAACTAATAAAAATCTGATCAAAATTATCAAGAGAACGGTCTCCGAAAACCATAAAAATTGGCATAACGCTCTGTTAAACGCAATCGGGGCTGATAGAGTAACTTCTAAAATTTCTGTGGGTAAATCACCTTTCTTTCTCGTTTACGACAGGGTAACTCTCCTTCTTCCATCTCTACATTTATCAAAGAAGGTACAGAAAGAAGAATGTCCCCCCTTGGAGAATCGAATTAATGCTTTGTTAAAGTTAGAGGAAGTGAGGGCTCAAGCAAAACGAAAATTGGATCAACATCAACTCATTGTTAAAAACTGGTTTGATTCCAATTCTGCCTCTGAAAGAAATTTTGAGGTAGGTGACCTTGTCCTAAAATGGGACAAACCTCATGAGGGAAAAGGAGAGCATACTAAGTTTCAAAACTTTTGTTTGGGACCATTTTTAATTGTTGAGAAACTGGGTCCCATTTCCTTTCGCTTACAGAATTTAGAGGGACAGCCAGACACCTTCCCGATGAATGGCCAAGTTCTAAAAAAGTACTTTGCCTGATGACACTCCCATACACCCTTTGTAAATATTTTCTATTTTTTTTTATTTGCTGTATGTTTTTCCTTTTTTGGTTTGTTTTGATTTCTGCTTATCAGTCTTTCTTTTGAAACACATATACCTGCACCACGGGCTAGCTCAGACAAAGATAACAGAAAAATTTCCCCTCGAAAATGACTGTTGAAAGTTGTTAAAACATCAATTGTTGTATTTCTCTGAATTTGTAGCCCTGTGGAAGATGACTTGTTGTTTGAAAATAATTTCTTGATTTCAATCTGCAACTGAAGGTATTCACGACCATCTATAAAAATCCTTTTTATGTTGTCCCTGTTCTTTAAGAGAACAACTCAATGATGTCTCCCTGCTCTTGAAAGTCGGTTTTATTAATAAACTATTTCTAGATATTGATGAAGGATATCTAAATTTTGTTTTTCAGGGTCTGTGACATACTAAGATGTGTTAAAAAACAAGAATTTTCAGCCTCACCCTGCTCTATTGAATATCTTTAAAAACCAATATAAATTTTTAGAGAGCTGTGGGAAGTGCTTGTAAACCCGTCGGGACACTGAACAGGTCTGCTAGCAGGGGGTAAATACATGCATGATGCCAAGATAACTTCGCTGGGGTAATAAACAGGCCCGTTGGCAACGAAGCAATGTCAGGTAACAAAAATAAAAATACAAAAATTCTCAGATATGGATTCTATTTTGACCTTAAATGTCCTTCGTTCTGATCTGGAATTTCTTGACAGGATATAGATATCAGAGTGGGTTAATTGACATCCCTTTCAAGGCTATGGAGGCCTGCTGGTAGTAGTGGCCCAGTCAACAATATTGAATATTTTAACTTTAACATCGTGGCTCTCTTTTGCTAAGATTGTCATCAGTTTTCGTCTCTTTAAAAATAACAGTTGTCTGAAACTGGAATGCATTATAATTATTTGCGATGCTCAGACAACTTTTCGGTTGTTTTCGATTTGAATTTTTTTCTGATCATTCTAATATGAACTCGTTCATTTGGCAGAGATAACTGCTTCTCCCAGCATGTCACCATTGTTGGCAGTGAGTATATAATTATCATTTTTATAAAGCTGCCTACACAGGGTCTATGAAATTTTACTACTCTTCATAAGCGTTTCTCCAAATGACAGTTGTAAATCATTGCATTTTACCTATCATCTATTCATGCATTCATTTTCATGATTGAAATCATGAAAACTCGCAATTATCGTTATGATCCCATTTTTAAAAATTTCATTGAAAGCATATTGTTTATTACAGAATTGTGATTCCTAGCTATGAGCATGTTGCTCTCATCATTTGTGATCTTTTCAATTCTAAGAGTGCCTAAGAAACTTCTGGTTGTTAGAATGAAAGACCCCCATCAATTGGTATTTGATTTTCGTATCGATTTTGGTTAGATGTTTGATCCTATTTCTTTCATGAAACCTTTGGTTATTCATTTTGTGTAAACTCACCTATTTTTGCAACCAAAATTGGATTCATGCACTTTGTTTTCAAGTAATCTATGTACCCAATGCCAAGGTGGAATACGACGTACAACATGCCATTACTCCTTAACATGGTCTCGAGCTTCATGAATTTGCTCACACGCATTGTGATTAACACCTTTGCCCACCGTTTGAATCATCACAGCTTGCATTGATAAGGCTCGGGGTTATGGCTCTATGGCCTTTTTCCAAACCCTACCTGTGTATCCTATGTTAATAACCCGTCCATTCGGCATGGCTCCAGTAGTAAGGGTCAAACTGAATGGCATCCAGACCCTTCTTTCATATGATAATGCTAGGGAGGATTTGGAAAGGAATGGTTGGCATTTGATCATCGAAAAATTTCAAGGTTTTAACCTCTAGGTCACCCAAGAGTTTGCCTTAACCTTTTATGGCTATAGGGAAAAGATCGGTGATGTGCAGTTAGAAGTGACAGAAGAGTTCTTAAGCCAAGCCATGAGATTGCCAGCAGTTGGTCAGAAATGATTCAAGAATGCGAAAGTGGACAAGGTCCCTTGGACGTTACTGTTTACCTCACGAAAAATAGCCAGTTGTGATCAAGGTATGCCGATTTCGTTCTTGAAACCTCGATGGCATGATTTACATGCTGTAGTGAAGCAATTCATCACTTGTGAGGGTCGATTCAGACTAGTTTTCCTATATCATCTACGCCTCCTTATGAGTTTTATTGGTTTTCCATTGAATATGCCTTACTACTTGCTCAGAAGTCTGTATAAAATGGGTAAACGGTTTAGGAAACAGAGCTCTGATTCAAGTTTATTTCATCATGGTTTGATTAAAATCATCCTCATGCACCAGTTACAATCACAAAACGATTGTTGGGATGCGTTCATTACATGAAATGGTTTTGGCAACAATGAGTTGAGACAGATAGATAAGTCGGTCATTGTGGAAACCTTTGTGAACCCTATGGCCTCTTCTCCATCGCTCCAAGCTTGTGATTTTTCCCCTAATAACGAACCCTCAAGCTACCCTAATGTCATTCAATAGGACAATCGATCAGTTACACATCCAAATAATTGCACTAAAAGTGTTAAGAAACCTACAGGAAGGAAGCCAAAGGGCAGTGTTGATGTCAATTTCAAGAACAAAAGGGCTGGTCGTTTATTTTCTCGATGTGCTCGAAATAGAATGAAACCCTATACAGAAAAAATCAACACGATTTAAGTGAGTGAAGACTCAGACTTAGAAATTGAAAAATTCTTGGCTGAAGAGGACCCCGTGTCATTCAGGCTATACCTTGACTGACCTTATGACTATGTTAACAATCTGCCTCCTTGTCTAAAGGACAACCCAGAATTTCCTGGCATCCAACTCTGTGATAAGCCTACCATTCACATGGAGGATTCTCTGATCCATAATGTTGTTAGTGCTAATGCAAATTCCTTACAGTCACAGTGTGGTGTGTGTCGATCATGGATCAACAGGTACTATACTGATGTTCCACTGCTACAGTCACAACTCAAGTCTTTAAGAGACCAAGTCGATATCTTGACAAATGAAAAAAGTAGACTTGAATCAATTATCCAAGTGAAGGAGAAACGCTTGAAAACTATAGGTCGTGTCATTTTAAAAAATGTAGAGGCAGCAACAACTATCGTTAATTCCAAAATTTCTTGATACGTTTTGATTTGAGGTATAATATTTTTAATTTTTAGCATGATTGTGTCACTCTTAAGTTAGGATATTTTCTTTGATTGAATAAACTATTTTTCTTATTAAGATTAGTCTGTTTTTCTTATTTAAGAAAATATGATTGCATTTGCTATTATAACTATCTACAGAATCGCAAGATTCTGTAGCCAGTTAGGAAAATTTGAATTGTTTGATTTGA
The DNA here is from genome assembly GCA_032191745.1 of Picea mariana. Classification (NCBI taxonomy): domain Eukaryota; kingdom Viridiplantae; phylum Streptophyta; class Pinopsida; order Pinales; family Pinaceae; genus Picea; species Picea mariana. Next base: position 100,574 of record JASDQU010105303.1, read on the forward strand.
TAATTGAAAACATATCTGAAATCTTCTCATTTTCATTTGTTTTTAGGATAATTAAGGAGCCCATGATTTCCAAGAAGATATGAAGCACTTTTTTGAGATATCCTAGCCATATCAACTTTGTATTTTGAGTAAACAGATTATACTGTTGGTAGTTTTTGATATTCAGTGAAATCAGCGTGGTTGCATCCCCCATTATTTTTTGAAATCAACTTGATCTTTTCAACAGGAAACAATTATGTTTCTTGAAACCTATATAAACATATTTTTTTGTAAACATTTGATCATCTCATCCTGGGGCAAGAGTATGGGCATTTTTATCACAGACTTGAATGGAATATGATGCACGTTACAGCTTTAGCTTTTCTGTATGATGTTTTCATTCAAGTTATGTTTATTTCAATTTGATAATAGATTATGATTGCTTTTGTCAGCATAGTTTATTGCGAGTTGATATCATTCAATTTATATATGCTGTCCATATTTCTTGTTTCAGAACAAAACACAAAGTGATCATCTATCCAACTTAAATTAGTAGATTCATCTCTAATTTATGTTGAATGTCTAGATGCAAGTTCTGACAGAAAGATTTATCTCGTCGTAGCAATTTGAAAATCATATGATTACTGTAACCATATCTATTCAATGTTCTGTTGTTATAATTCAATCTCCAGCATTATTGTTCCTCATTTATTAGGGGAAATCCAAAGATTTGTAGCTGGTTTACTTCATCAGATAAAGGTGGTTGGATATTTAACAATGAACAAACATTGGATACAGTAACAGGTTAGCCTGTTATTTGATTTCAACAAAGTTTCCTGAATATAGAAGTTGTCTCTATATAAAACATTTTCTACTATTTGTCATTTTCTGTTTAATTAGGAAGTTTAATGTGTGATGTCATGAATGTATACATTTAAGAAAACAAAACCAAAAAATTAGATAGTGTTTTTACTTGCTTTATTATTATCGCTAAAAGTAATCAATCCACATTTGATTTTTACGAGTTTAGGTTAAAACTCGTGTTTTGTATAGATTGTATATAGAATTATCATACATACAATATTTAATTTTCACATATATATTTACTTAGATGTACATATAGTTTTTAGTAGTTGTTATCTATTAGATCATTGTTTTTCCTTTAGTTACTTTTTCACTTTCTTTAGGACTTAGATCAGCCAATGGAGCCGCTAAACCCGTCAGAGTGAATTAATCCAAACGGCTTGGGTTAATTAGACAACCTCAGACCGGATTCACTCCTTCAGTTGACGAGTGGTCAATTTCTCCCATCAACAGTACCATAGGATGATCTCTGCAAGTTATACTGAAATCTCTCAACATATTCTTCTAATGATTCATTTTCTTTTGCAGTCATTTGAAAGATTTCATATTTTAGGTCCCTGGTTCTACAATAATCCTGATATTTTGTCAAGAAGTCTTGTTTCATCTCATCCCATGAGTTAATGGTTCCACCTCCTAATCCCATAAACGAGCATAGAGCTTCTCCCTTCAAGGTAGAGGGGAACAATTTTAATTTTTGGGGTTCAGAGGTGTAATCATACCCTCTACATAGGACATCAAATTCAAATAAGAATGTGTTTGGGTCTTTTGAAATCAATCCATGGAAGGTTGGAAGGTTCTGTAGGGGGATTTCTTTCATGGGATCATTGGAAATTGGATCAACTATTGGATATTCCAACGTGGAGGTCTGGGGTCGTTGTTGATTTGGTTGCGTCATTTGATAAAAAAATGTGCCAAAAATCTTCAGGAATTTATTGATCTAGGTGTTCTATTCGAGGTGGTTGATTATTTGATCCTTTAGAGGATTTGATTGCACTCCCTCTATATGGGATTTCGGGTATGCCTTCTTCTTTTATAGGAGATTCAGGATCAGGGGGTGGTGATGGGTCTGCCTTGGCAACCCCACTGGTTTCTCCTTCTCCTTCCTCTAGATTATGAGAATTTACCTCATCTAAAGGGTTGAGGGGTGGAAGGTCTGTGATTTGAAATATTTTCTCAGTCCCTTCAGTCTTTCTATGAATCTCAGCATTGGATGCAGTTAGTGAAACTGCTGCCTGAGGGATTCGGATAGGTCATTTCCTAGGTCCAACCGAAGCTTGAGATTCAACTTTTCGGATGATGCTGTCTATGAAAGTGATTCTCCTAGGGATCACCGAGCCCTGGGATTTGGTATTTTATGGTGGGGGTTTTGGTTTTTCAATATATTTCTTCTTATTCATACACACTTCACGCAAAACAAAATTCAAAAAGAAACACCTATATAACCTCTTAAGTGTCAACTGGAGGTAAGCGTTGGCATAAGCATCTTACTTATCGACTGCGTAGGTTCTTACCTTCCGTCTTCAATACTTGGTCCTCCAGAGACACAACCTATGCTACCTTTGACATTCTCCCTGACAACGATGCCCAAATGTTGGGCTCTAAATATGTCTAAAAACAACCTTAGTTTAACATTAATTTATCAACCCGAGGATTCATCTTTTATCTCAAGAATATCAACAAAGTATATGCAGATAGCTCGTAGAGGCTAAGATCGTGTAGTTAAAGAAAACTTGAGTTTATCCACAATCAAGTTACTCAAATTTTCATTAAAGATTCTGAGACTAAGATCTTACTTAACGGAATTGAAATCTGATTATGAACATGCTGTGAATGAAAATGAACTAACTAATCTATTGAATTCATTTAACTAAAAAACAGTAATTGAATCTAAGTAAATACTTGCAGAAGTAACTATCGATTATGAATCAAATTGCTGGAAAGGAAATAGCGAATTAGTCTATCTGTAGAAAGAAACAACAATTATAATCTAATCGAAAGAGACAACAAATGTAACTTAACTGAAAGGAACAACAATTGTAACTTAATTGAAAGGAACGACAAATGTAACTTAATTGAAAGGAACAACAGATGCGAATCTAAGGAAAAGGAACAACGCGTATGAAAATGTGAGGAACTGTCAAGAAGAAAACTACAAAAATGGAAGTTGGAACAACAGTCATTCAAACCAAAACATATATCTCTTATAAACAATAAAGCATTAACACACTTGTGCATTTATCTTTAACTATTGTAAAGGAAATTTAAATCATAAAACATAAATCAAAACTGATACGATTACAGATTGAAACAATAACTCCTTCAGACTGGGCCCTTGGTCCTCAGAAGCACTGCCACTAGAAACTCAGTATGTAGAAATGGTGAAAATGTTCAAAGCTTTTATTGATTCCATAACTGGTACGACATTTACAAAAACTGCTTGCACAGAGCAATTCTAAGTTCTGAATACTTGGATGCAATTCTTCTATATCCCCCTTTCAGGATCTATTACCCTCTATATATCTCAATAATCGGGGTAAATTAAGCCATCCTGAGGATCGAGAGATCCTCAGGATTTCTTTACTATTATAAAGTTACAATATAGAAAATCATTCATCTTCAAAACTGCTTTGTGCCAGAAGTCCTCAACCTCCAATAGCTTGCACATATTCAAGATCTCCTTTGCTATCTCAGATTTGACAACATTTATCCAATCCTGTAACAAAATCAAACAATTCCAATCGTATTTTAGAATCTTATTTAATATAACTTAAATAATAATGCTAGAAGACATATTAATCATTTTCTATCCTATTTATCCCTAATTAACTGAAAAGTCAATCAAGATTATATCATGAATTCTGGGAATAAGGAATATATTTGTACATTTTTCATAACCCAACAAAGGAGTGTACATTATTCCTGGGTGTAAAGTCTTCATGGGGTATAAAAATGACTGAAAACAAAGGCCTCAGAATCAGGAAGATAATCAGGATCCACAACCAACACTGTGATTACAAGAACATATTACTTAAATTAGATATTATGTATCTTATCCCAAATCTCTTTGGTTGATGAGTAGTGTCCCACATTTAATTTTACTAAATCAGGTAATCCATCCAGGATGGAATCCATTGCTATTTTTTTGTTCCTTTTTAATTCTTTCTTGGTCATAGTCTTTGGAGGTTTCTTTGAAGCTGTGTATCCTGTAACAACTGACTACCAAGCATCATATCCCTATGCCTCTAAACACTTTCATTATTGAGCTCCATATCTCATAATTATGACAATCAAACACTGAAGTTTCATTATCTGTGTAATCCATGATCTAACTTCCATTGGTTAGAATAATTCTGAAGGACCCGCTCTGCTACCAATTGTTGGAATATTCACCAATACTAAGAGGGCGGGGGGGGGAAGTGAATCAGTATTGGGCACTTTTTACCATTTTTATGTAAACATTAACTTATCAATAATGTATCATTTATGATTTCATTCAAGATATCATAATCATATAACTAGAGATATACAATACAAAACAATTTTACATGGAGACCCAAATAGGACAAAACCACATAATTATTTTAAATATATATCTTGAAGATTACATTCACAAGAAGCACCAACTTCCAAAATTATCTAGCACCAATTGGAAGGAGGAACCAACCCACTATTTATAGGATCCAACCTGAAGGAATCTACAACTCCCTAAATTCCCTAGCTCCAACTGGAAGGAGGCTCCAACCCCCTAGTTTACAGGAACCGACCTGAAGGAAACTCCAACTCCTTAGATTCTCTAGCTCCAACTGGAAGGAGGCTCCAACCCCCTATTTTTATGAGCACCAACTCAAATGAATATTCAAATCCCCTGCAAGCATCAACATGCTATCTAAAGACACCAATATTTTCATGCACCACCCAACCACCCTTGTTTCTCAGGATCCAACCTAAAGGAGACTTCAATCTCCTACTTTGCGCCACCCTTCCACCCTTAAATATATAAGAGAATCAACCTGTCACTGTCACTGCCACTGATATTGATGCATCTTCACTCCAAACCCATTGTAATTTGAACAAATTATCCATTAGGTTTCCTTATGTCTTCTCCAACTACTCATTGTCCAAATTTGATCAACAATAGAACCTATGTAGTGAGTACCACCTTGTTATTTAAAAACCATTAATCTATATTTTCTAGAATTTTTGAGCCAAATCAGCGAATGACCCTTGATGGCACTTTTATAGTCCTCAGTATAGGCCTACAGATTGAAATTTCACCTAATTTTGAGTTTTCCTACTCTTGTTATGGACAAAATAGGATTTTGGCTCCAGATTAAAAAAAAAAACATATCTTTATCTTGTTGATGTGGCATGACATGTGATAGATGATGTGGCACTAGTGTCTACTTGTCATATTTTGATGTTTCCATGTCATCTCCATCACCCCTTACATGCCATGTCACATTCTTCATGGCCCCCTTTATATTTCTTCTCTTTACCTTATTATCTTTATTATTATTATTTAATTAATTATGTTCATATGTACCCCAATTTCCTTATCCACCCACCTGACACGATCCTAACCATGGATGAGATAGGGGGTTTCACTATATACTTACATCCTCCACCTAGCGCATTATTCTTGGTTGATGTGACAAGAGGGGTCCAAGGGGGTCCATAGGGAATAATTTATGGGTATTAATTCAAATACACTTTTCTAAATTTTTTTATCTTTTTGGGAAAACTTATATTTCCGGTTGAGTGTATGAGATCCCAATCATTGAATACATGTCATAGGGTGGGTGTGAGAGTCAAATTCCATAGTTATTAGAGATTATGGGGATGGGGTATAATCAACATTGGGAAAAGTGACCAGTCAATTATCTTGGGGAAAGAGAGGAAATTCGTATGGGTAGTAACATGCATTTTTTCACATTCATTTTTAGAAGAACAACAAGTGCGGAAGAGGAGAGAAGAGCTTGGGAGACAAAACAACAAGCCTAGGAGAATTTTGGAGCATGCTAGAGTGTTTTTGGAGAATTTTGGAGCTATAAATTAAAGAGCCAACTTTTCAAGTATGAAGAGTGAACTCCTAGGTGATTTTCACTGTATCAACAAGTGTTTGTTATTTTTTTTGCTGGTGCTTTTCTTGGAATTGAGTTCCCTTGAGTTCCCAGCAGAGAGATTCCTAGCTACTTGAGCCAGAGAGACATTGATAAATGAATGAGACGCCTGATGGAATAAGAGAAGTGAAGGGTTACATTCTTTGGGTTGGGCAGGACAAGGGGAAGAGAGTTGGAGGAAATTCAAGATAGTTGTTAGAGTAAAACAATGGGTTGTGTGATATTGAACTAGGAGGGGACTCTGAGAGGCACCCTTCTTTTGTGGATTCCTAGCTCCAGCTTGAAGGTGACTTGCCATTGATATTTATAAAAATAGGTCTATTGTTGGGTGGAACATCCTTCACAGGTAGTTGTTTCACAATATCTCTTTTAAAGATAAGTGTTTATCTATTTTGCTGAGTTATTTATGAATTCATGATTGCGTATTTACTCTGTGAATGAGAATGGTCTTATATGTTGTTATAGATATTTTATCATTTTCATTCATGCTGGTTTATAATGTTGTAGTTGCATTTAATTATGGGTGTTATAATTTGGTTTTAAATGTGAATAAGTCATAGCTGGTAAGCTACAAGAATCTAGTTAGTGGAAGAAAATTTTGTTTTTTGTGTATTTCCACGTAGTAATGTTCTTTGGTTAACCTGAGGAACATTACATAATGGTATCAAAGCTCAAGGTTCAACATTGAGGTTGTATGGTCTAGGAGCCAGCATGAATTGAATATATTTGTAGTTACAAATTTCATCTTGTGGTGAATTGGGGGAAAAATGGTGAATAGAAGTGAAATTCGCAAATTACGAGCATATTTTGAGTTTCAGTGCTTTAGAGCAGACAAAGAAGAAAAATTATGGCGTCAATATATAGGTTATAGAATTGAATTCGAACATGGATTTTGAATTCATGTGTGTTTTAGGGAAGCTATGAAGTTTTGCAGATCGACGATGCATATTATTTCGACCATGAGGATCAACGATCGAGATTCAATCTTGAAGTGGGGCATAAGGGTCGATATGAAGGGAGGATTTAGATGGTGTGATTCGAATGAAAAATGACCATTGATCATATCGAGGTTCAATCCTAGTCGTTCATCGAAAGTCAGGTTTCAGAAAAGTCCTAAAGCAGGGCGTGTGTTGAAGTCCGAAGAAGAGAAGCCCGATGGAAGAAACCCAAAAGAGAAAAAGTCATTGGATCAATCAGGTTCATTCTTATCCATAAAATATTTTAGAGATGCTCTTTCAGAAAAAATTTTTTAGGAGATATCATTTGAAAGGTTTGGGAATGTTTCATTGATCCAGAATTGGATCTAGGAGCCTGGCAGGGCTCAAAAAGGCTCAAAAATGAAAGTGCTCTGAATTCGATGAAACCAACACCATTGCGTCTGTCTCGTCTTCCTGATTCTGACCATATATTTACTTCGTCAAATGGGCTCCGTATGCGAAAGATATCGCATTCTGTTCGAAAACCCAAACAGGCAAAAAAATGGGTGATTGTATAGTCCGTACAGTCCGTACAGTGCCACGTGGCAAGCTCACTGTACAGGCCGTATAGCTGATGTGGCAGCTCCTAGTGATGACATGTGGCAGGTGATGGGGCATACGACAGGTACATTTGGACCAATCAGAGGATGACACATGTCACCACTGTAAGGGTGACACGTGGCATAGGCTCACGATGGCACGTACAGTGGCATGTTGGCATGGCAGTACAGTTGTAGACTGGGCAGACACCACGACAAACAAGTGGATGAATCAGTGTTTGAAAAGTGGCAGTTTCTGATTGGTAGTGGAAGTGCCATGTGGCCCAGTCATGGGCTGCCATGTGGCACCCTCTGGTTGGCTCTCCGACGTTGTGTAAAATTTTGGGGTCTCCAGTAGAGTCGAACCCTCGACCTCCACCATGCTACGGACTGGTAGGACCGGGCTAGCCACCCATGCCCACCGCAACTATTGGTTCTTAATAGTTCTATGGCAATTAATATATTTATGTTTGATCAAACGTTTGGTTGGAGGTGGAAAGGGCTGGGGCTTCAATCCAGCCCACGGTTTCATTCATTGCATGTGACCGCGGGTGTAATTACCTATATGACCTGGTTTTCAATGGATAGAGTCGGCCTTTGGTTCTCGGGCAGTCACACATGACCATAACCATATCCAAAACAAGGGGTGCGCGGGTAAGTTGTTAGCCCTGGTCCTATGCCCACGCTGAAGACCAGGAGCCAGCCGGACAGGGGGGCTAGCGCACCAGGAGGAATAGCGCCTAGCCACATGGAGGTACCCATGTGACCCAGGGCACAGAGAAAAAGGGGCTGCGCCCATATTTTTGTACAAAGTGTTTTTTTATTATATAGTTTGAATTTTTTATTGATTTTTATGCCTATAATAATGGATTTTATCCATTTTTTGGAGATATTGGGCATTTTTAGAGCCCAAATTTTGGGAGGAAGTTGGGGATGGATAACCAACTTTAGATCTATAAAAACCAAGCCTGTTTGAGGCCAAGAAGGATAGTCAGAGCAGATTTATGTTGAAGGGAAGCCAAGCCAAAGCCATTTTTATGCAGGGAAGCTATTGAGGAGTAGAAGCTTGCGGGCCATTTCTGGGAGCTCCGGTCATCCATTTTGCGTGTCGTTTCTTTTTCTGGGTTCTAGAGATCTGGAAGAACATGACCAAATCAGTCTTGTAGCCAATTGGCACGGTTGTGATGTATTTTTGATCTTTTGAACATAAATAAAGAAGCCTCCCCCACAGAGACAAAGGCCCGGAGACGTAGGCAATGTTGTGCCGAACTCCGTTATCAATTCTCTTGTTATGGTTTGTTGTTTATTACTTCATTTCAGATCTGCATATGTGTATATGGCTGTCATAATTCCTCTCTTTTTATCATTCTTTCATTAAGCTTCTTAAAAGGGTTAATTAACACATGCAATTAAAAACTCAACCACAGTCATCAAAAGATCTTTACGGATCAAGCATGTCATCACAAGGAGCTACCATGTCAGTTGTACAACTTTATGACCTGTACAGTCAGCCTACCATGTGGCACTATATGGACTGTACAGTCACCCATTTTTTTGCCTGTTTGGGTTTTCAAACATAATGCGATATCTTTCGCATACGAAGCCCGTTTGATGAAGTAAATATATGGTCAGAATCACGAAGACGAGACAGGTGCAATGGCATTGGTTTCATCTGATTCTGAGAACTTTCATTTTTGAGCCTTTTTGAGCCTTGTCAGGCTCCTGGATCCGATTCTAGATCACACCTCCCCACTAAAAGACCTTTTGGTCCCCAAAAGGTTACTTACCTATCAACAAGCTTGGGATAGGCCACCCAGCTTTCCCTCTGTCTCTGAACTCTGTCCTATGCACCTGTCTCATCAAGATCAACTGTAACACAATCATGACAACTGACAGTATATTGTTAGCCATTTGAACCCTATTACATCTTACTGAAGCCACTATCATCCATGTAGACAACATTACTAATGATAGCATCAAAAAAATGACTGCAAATGAGCTGATATACTTGTAGTATTTGCACGACATGAGCTTATCTTGAAGCAACTTATGATTGATTTTACATTCAACAATGATTTCTTGTTCTTGCTTAAGATTAATTACTTCATTTGAAACAATTATTAGTTTGTTGCTTGCTTGCACTGCCTTCTTTAATTGTTCCATTGTTTGAAGTGTTTTATTTGCTTTAACATGATGAGNATGAACCACATAATCTTGACCTGCTTTGGTTAATTGATATTGATTCTTTGTCCTGTAGAAGATTGCCTTACGATCATATAAATATGGACTACCTAAGACCATTCCACATTCTCTTAATGACACTACATCACATGTTACTTAGTCCACATACTTAGATGAAATTGCAAATTTGATTGTGCACTTCTTTGTTATGTGCATTTGATGATGATTGCTTGTGCATTTAAGTGTGTAAGGCTTATGATGTAGTTGTGATTTTAACCCCAATTGTTTAACCAATTCTTCTGATATTAGATTAGATTGAGATCCATTGTCGATTAATGTGTCTATCTTAGTGTGTCGCATGATTACCCTTATATGAAACAAGTTTCTTCTACAATCAATGCCTTCACCAATTTTACCTTTCATACCAACCAATGAGACCTTTGATTCATCACCTGAATCTAATCCCAAGTCTGTGGGTTTTGTTGTCGTTGCCACTGTTTGCATTCCCTTCTTTTCCTTGAACCACTTTGGCCTCTTCTCGGGATGTAACTGCCAACATCTGTCCTCATCATGTCCCTCTTTCTTGCAATGCTTGCAAGAGGGCTTTCCTTCCTTCCTCGTCACTGCATTTGAATTCTTTCCATGCCTTTTCCTCTTTTCCTCTTTCCTTGAAGACAATGATTCCCCTGACACACCTGCTTTCCCTGCTTCAATATACATTGCTTGAACATAAACCTCATCAAGGTTAGTGGGTCCAAACATGAAAACAGTGTTTCTAATATGCGCAGGTAAACCTCATATATACTTCATAAGAGTTTCTTGTGTTTGTAAAGGGATATCTAACATTAATGCCATTTTTCGAAATCCATCAGTGTATTCTTGCACTGTTTGTCCTTTTCTTAGTTTTAAAGATTGCCATTCAATTAATGCTTTTTATTTATAACCCAAAGGATAGAATTGTTTCCTAAGTGCAGAAATGAAACTCTTCCGTGATGGAAATACCTTACCCACTTGTTGCGTTCCATTTTGCAACTTTATTTGCCACCAGATGAGAGTTGTACCTGCAAGTCTCAAAGATGCCAACTTGATTTGTGTGGCCTCATCCTTGATATGTTGCACACTGCAGTAAACCTCCATTTGCCTGATCCAATTGTCAAGTTTTTCTGCATTTACTTCACCATCATATATGGGCAACTCAAATTTAACATCAAGTTTTAACAATGGCATTTCATTCTTATGCTTGTGAACATTTTTCTTTCCATTAGATTTAGAACTTGAACTTGAGGAAGAAGGAGAAGAAGGAGGTGATGATGGAGGTGAAGGAGGAATATGAGGATGATCCTCTTCCTCTTCACTTTTTCCCTTTGAAGATTCACCCAAAACTGGTCTCTTTCAGTCCAAGTAATCCTTGTACAAAACTTTCACCATCTTTGACATAGCAAGAAAAGTTTTCCGGAATTATTTCTCATCCCGAGAAATCCCTTCTTCCGATGCCATCTTCTCGTTGTGAGAATATCTCTTTCTCAATCCAATTAATGGATTCTCTGCAACAATCTCGCCTTCACCATGCTGTAGATTTTCCCTGGTTAACGTGCAAAACTCAAATCCAAACGTCAACTAGCTCTGATACCACTTGATCTGTAAAGATCTTTTAATGATTGTGGTTGAGTTTTTAATTGCATGTGTTAATTAACCCTTTTAAGAATCTTAATTAAAGAATGAGGAAAAGAGAGGAATTATGACAGCCATATACACATATGCAGATCTGAAATCAAGTAATAAACAAAAAATCATAACAAGAGAATTGATAACGGAGTTCGGCACAATGTTGCCTACGTCTCCGGGCCTTTGTCTCTGTGGGGGAGGCTTCTTTATTTCTTTTCAAAAGATAAAAAGTACATCAGTGCCAATTGGATACAAGACTGATCTGTTCATATTCTTCTAGATCTCTAGAACCCAGCGAAAGAAACGGCATGCAAAATGGATGACCGGAGCTCCTAGAAATGGTCCACAAGCGTCTTCTCCTCAATAGCTTCCCTGCATAAAAATGGCTTTGGCTTGGCTTCCCTTTAGCATAACTCTGCTCTGACTGTCCTTGTTGGCCTCAAACAGGCTGGTTTTTATAGATCTAAAGTTGGTTATCCATCCCCAACTTCCTCCCAAATTTGGGCTCCAAAAATGCCCAATATCTCCCAAAAATGGATAAAATCCATTATTACAGGCATAAAAATCAATAAGAAATCCAAACTATATAATAAAAAACCACTTTGTACAAAAATATGGGTGCAGCCCCTTTTTTTCCGTGCCCTGGGTCACATGGGCGCCTTCATGTGGCTAGGTGCTATTCCTCCGGGCGCGCTAGCCCCCCTGTCTGGCTAGCTCCTGGTCTTCGTCGTGGGAATAGGACCGGGGCTAACAACTTACCCACACACCCCTTGTTTTGGATATGTTTATGGTCATGTGTGACCTCCCAAGAACCAAGGGCCAACTCTATCCATTGAAAACTGGGTCATATGGGTAATTACACCCACGGTCGTATGCAATGAACAAAACCATGGGCTGGGGAGAAGCCCCAACCCTTTCCGCCTCCAACCAAACATTTGATCAAACATAAATATATTAATTGCCATATAACTATTAAGAACCAACAATGGCACAGGTGGCTAGCCTGGTCCTGCCAGTCCATAGCATGGTGGAGGTCGGGGGTTCGACTCCGGTGGAGACACCAAAATTTTACACAATGTCGGAGAGCCAACCAGAGGGTGCCACATGGCAGCCCATGACTGGGCCATGTGACACTTCCACTACCAATCAGAAACTGCCACTTGTCAAACAATGATTCATCCACCTATCTACCATGGTGTCTACCTAGTCAGCAACCGTACTACCATGCCAGCATGCCACTGTACCTACCACCGTGATCTTGTGCCAAATGTCACCCTTACAGTGGTGACATATGTCACCCTCTGACTGGTCCAAATGTACCTGTTGTATGCCCCATCACCTACCACGTGACATCACTAGGAGCTACCACATCAGTTGTATGGTTGCACAACCTGTACAGTCAGCTTGCCATGTGGCACTGTACAGATTGTACAGTCACCCATTTTTTTGCCTGTTTGGGTTTTTGAACAGAATGCGATATCTTTCGCATACAGAGCCTGTTTGATGAAGTAAACATATGGCCGAAATCAGGAAAACGAGACGGACGCAATGGCATTGGTTTTGTCAGATTCTGAGCACTTTCATTTTTGAGCCTTTTTTAGCCTTGTCAGGCTCCTGGATCCGATTCTGGATCATTCATGTCCCAAAGAAATCAGTCCGACCAAATTAAAGGTCGAGCAGTTGAGGATTGATGAGAAGATCTAGACTATTGAATGCGAGCGGTTTCAACCATTAGATATATCGAAAGTAAAGTTTTGAAAGGTCAAGGATCATGGAAAGTTTTGTTTCTGATGGGAGGAGTCTTATAGTTCTTCGGATTGTGAGTTTCAGGAGGAGTTGAATAATGCTGCAGACTGTGAGTTTCGGGAGGATTCATGTACCCAACGATTTAAATTTTTCGATAGGAAATATTCTGATGAAGAACATCTGATAGGCATGCAAAGGTCTAGCCACAGCTTGGAAAGGCCAAGAATATAAACAATTAGGATTAATCCCTATTTTTTATATCAACGGTTTGGATATAAACAATGATATAGTAGTAATTTAGTGAATTTTTCCATGAAAAATCTAGTTTTTGAGTTTGTCATCTTACAGGGGATTTTTGAGGGCCTAAACAACGTTTTAAAAAAATAAATTTTATAAGAAGACGTATCCCCTCCTAGACAACAAGTTTTGGAGTATAAAATCATAGATCTCGAAGAGATATTTCCATCAAGCTAAACTATTCTCCAAACAAATCTTCTATAAGGGAGTTGCAACCAAAACAATCAAGTGTAAGAATTTAGTAGCAGGTTTCTTTTAGAGGGCATAACCCCTAGATCAAGAGTCAGTTTAGGGCCTAGGAGTAGTCTATGGAAATATCATGCACTATATAAGTTATCCATGGATACATATTTTACTTTTTGGTATCTAAGAATGTGCTGGGAGAGAAAGAGGACACCTCCAACATGTAGGGTTGAAAAAGGGAAAATGGTCAAAACTTCTGAAAACCGTAACTTTCTGCTCAGAACTCATAATTGGGAAAATAAATAGTCGATGGAAAGGTATTGAGGAGGATAATCAATATATTAAATAAAAATAATAATTTAAGCAACACTTTTTGTAGTCAAATCAAAATAATATGACTGGTGGCACTAAAGGGCAGAAGAAAATTTATGAATTCTTTTCCAAATTGTGTAGGTATTTATTTTCATCTAACAGAAGTTGTTTTCATTCACATTCTCTGTAGAGTTAGATTTTCAGAGAATAATTTGGTTTCTATATGAGAAACACTACAATGTAATATTCTCAATGGTCCTATGGTCATGAGTGTTATAAAATTCACCAATACTAAGAAGGGGGGGGTGGAGGTGGGGTGAATCAATATTGGACACTTTTTACCATTTTTATGTAAACATTAACTTATCAACAATGTATAAATTATGATTGAATTAACTATATCATAAAAATATAACCATAGATACACAATACACAAGAAATTTGCATGGAAACCCAAATGGGAGAAAACCACAAAATGTTTTTTAATATATATCTTGAAGATTACATTCACCAGAAGCACCAACTTCCAAAATTCTCTAGCACCAACTGGAAGGAGGAACAACTGTTTATAGGATCCAACCTAAATGAATTTACAAATATCTAAATTCTCCATCTCCAACAAGAAGTAGGCTCCAACCACCTAGTTTACAGGCACCAACCTGAAGGAATATCCAACTCCCTAGATTCTCCATCTCCAACCGGAAGGAGACTCAAACCCCCTAGTTTTATGATCACCAAATCAAAGGAAGATTCAAATACCTTGCAAGAATAAACCTACTATTTGAAGACACTAATGTTCCCGTGCACCACCCAACCATCCTTGTTTCTCAGGAACCAACCTGAAGGACACTTCGATCTCCTATCTTGCACCACCCTGCCACCATTAAATATATAAGAGAATCAACATGTCATTGTAACTGTCACTGATACTGATACATCATCATCATCAAATATAGATCCACTAAAACCAATATATCATCCTCATCAAAAATTGATCCACCACAATTGATACATCAACATCCTCAAAACTAGATCCACCACAACTGATACATTGTCATCCTCAAAACTAGATTGACCACAACTAATACATCAACATCATAAAAAATAGATCCACCACAACTGATACATAAACATCATCAACCTAGGTCCACATAAATATCCTAGATCCACATGGGTCCACATATAAACCCCAACATCACTTCTTAAATTTATCTCAAACACCTATTTGGGACTAGTTTATGGGTTAGTCACAAACCCTAACTTCCAACAAGTATAACTATGTACCTATAATTAATCAAGGTATGAAACTTGTACCCAATATTCTTCGATATCTTCTTTGAAATTTATCCAAGTTTCACTCCTTGAATCATCACTGAAAAAGAGATATAGCAAATATGGAAGATCTTCCTAAATTCTAGCATATTCTGGAGATTGAACTTGTACAACATGCCACATGCTCAATATTTGATATCTAATTCTTCATATCATAGAAAAAATACTGTAGACTATAATGTTTCCAATACAATTGGTCTCATAGAATTTGGATCCGCTATGAATAACTGATGATTTTTTTACCCGGAACACCTATTTGAGACTAGTTACAGGACTAGTCAAAAACCCTATCTGCCACAGAGTGTATGTCCAAAAGTACAATGACCTAGAAGCTGAAATTTGTACCAAAGGTCACTTGATATGTCTTCTTGATATCCTCCAAGTTTCACTATCTAAATCGTTCTAGAAAAACATATATAGAGAAAATGGAAAGATAAACTTTAAAGAACATACCTTAGAACACATCATCACAAGACTTCATCTTCCCTTAGAATTTCTCGCTTCTTCACTTCATCTTCCCTCTTAAATTCACTGTCAATATTGTGCTAAGAGATCACAAGATTGAATGATGAAAATGAGAGTTTATTAATGTGTATTTATACTTTTCGAGGTAGCTCTTGTACTTGAATTTAGGGCCAACTTGTAACTTGCCCTTAGATCTAGGGCTTCTTGAACATACTTCGGGGCTTCATCTTTGATATGGAATAAATTCTCAACTTTGAGGAACCACGTGGTGTAAAACCTATTGTTGGAGACAGATTGCCGAGGAATATCAATCAATGGATGTTTTGCATGCATTTTCAATGTCCTTCATACTTTTTTTATTCAATCAACTTCGGGCTTCATGACCACTCCTTTGGGGATTCTTAACCATTTAACCACTTAACCATATTTGCAGGGCTTCTAGTATACTTCTTCAAAGCATCTTCCCATGAGGGCCATGCTTGGAGCTATGCCATAAAGGGGCCACTTTGGATATTCCTTAAAATATACCCATCACTTCTAAGGGCTTTTGGACTTCTTCTCGGGTTGACATAAATGAAAACCAACTTTCAAACAATCTCCCCCTTTTTCATTGATGGAAACACTCATCCTCACCCTATGAACATTGGACAATTTTTACCATTTTTATGTAAACATTAACTTATCAACAATGTATAAATTATGATTGAATCAAATATATGATAAAAATATAACCAGAGATACACAATAC
>JASDQU010105303.1:133674-150021 GCA_032191745.1 Picea mariana
AATCATGCATCATACCATATACCATAAGATATGCCTCAAATATACACCACTATAAAAAATATGTGCCTCTAACAATGAACCATAACAACCATATAAAATATACCAAATATATGTCTCAAGCATGTATCAATAACACCAAAACATGGACCTCAACCATATGCATTCATATACCAAAAGGGCCTCCAAGACATGCCTCAAGCCATACCATCCATGATATAAGCCTCAACCAAACATATAAAAGACATACCTTTACTCACGAAGAAGACCTGGTGCATACAGTTTCATATCAACAAACCAACCTGGTGCATGTCATATTCAACAAAAAAGAGATACCATCTTCTTCAAAATCCTTTCCATAGATCCACAACTGGCTCCACTAGTATCCACAAATATCCATGCTTTTCTCCACTGCAACCCACATACATCCATGCCCTTCTGACCTACAACTCATGGATACCTCAAAAAATAGGGTTACTCACATTTTCTACAACTCCAAGACTTTCACCTTCAACCCCTTTTCACACCCTCATACTTGCTACCTCAGACTCAACCTCAGATTCACTAATAAACCAAAATTTCTTCACAAGATAGGTAACCAATGGAGATGTGTACAAATGTACTTATGAAAGACTCCTTGAGGGGTATTTATACTTAATCCTTTCATTAATTGTCTTGTAACCAACTAGGGGCTTCATAATCCATCTTTGGGGCTTCCAACTTCATGACCTCATAACTCCTCAACTGTGAGGAACCACGTGGTGTGGCACCTATCACCGAAAATGACACGACAAGGACTATCCATCTATGACTGTGTTACCTTCATTTACATTATCCTTCATGTCCTTATTCCTCAAACAAATTCGGGCTTCATGACCACACCTATGGGTTTCTGGTAGACTTCTTCAAAGCATCTTCCCGTGAGGGTCATGCTTAGAGCTACGCCATAAGGGGACCACTTTAGAGAATTCTTCAAATACACCCATCACATCTGTTGACATCAATGAAAACCACAATGACAACCAATTGTCCAACATTTGACATGTTTTATTAAGCTTGTGCATGGAGTCTGCATAGTTTTGGGTTGCTTTTTGTCCTGCATAATTGTATATTGTGCATGAAAATTTTTACAGGAGTGATACAAAGCCTTGTTGAGTGAAATTATTTGATGGTATCAGAGGGAAGTTATTCTGTGGCATGGCCCAGGTGGGGACTCGGGGACGTTACATTGTGGTATCATAGCTTGAAAGTGAGGTAGCGTGATTCGGCTTGCTGGATGGGTATGTTACAACTATTGTATCCTACAATTATAATATGCATGTTATGGAGGTCTAAGGATTATTAAACAATGGATGAAGAAGAAGATATATGCCCAAAAAACCATATACAAACAAGTGACCACATCTATTCCAACATTATTTCCATTATGGTTGGTCCATACACATTGTTATATTTATTATGGTAGTGTCATGGCGAGTTTAAAATTTATGGTCCAATGGAGGAGTGTTAATTTCTCTCATTTTTATATCCAATTGTCTAGTTGAGGAGGCATCGAATATGTATTTCTACACAATTGTCTAGTTGAGGAAGCATCAAATCCAAGGTTACACAAAATATGTCCCATCATTTTACTCTACATTGAATATCCAATGTGGCTAATCACCATTGTTATGGGATTTTTTCTCACAGGGATATCACTGAACAAATCAGTAAGGTCTCCCTAGGATTGGCCTAGAAACCCTAGACATTAGTGGGCTAGATTTCCTATGGTTCTCCTAGAAACAAGCACTAAGATCACACACAAGGAGTTGGGAGAATGACATACCTTTTCCTGAAGGTTGTCCTTAGTGTATTGCTGGATTTTGTAGTCCTGAAGTTCTAGATCCAACTTCTACAACCTGCTTYCTGCACACCAAAGACAAACCAATACCATTCTACTTTGTCTTCCTAGTGTGAGAATCCTAGATCTAGATTGGATCTAACATGATCTGTAACAATATAAACCAGATCTGAATATTTATTCATAAAAGACAAACATTCATGAGGGAAAACAAAATGATCTATTAATAAATCATAGAGAATACATCTCAATTCATACCTCAACTTGATGAAGATGCATACTCCTTTAGTCTCCTTTCTCCTTACATCTCCTAGCATCTCCTTGATCAGGCTAGGCTCACTGAATCTTGGTTGTGTTGATGGACACCTCTGTAGTCGAGTAATATAACATTACCATTCAATTCTTCTTTCTCTTGCCCACTTCTTTCCTTTGTTATATAGCTCTTGGAGGAGGCTTGGGAGAGGCTTCTAGATCTTCTAGAGGCCACTAGAGACTCAAATGTGTGAGTTCCTAGGCATTTGACACAAATATCCAAATCATCCTTCGCCTATCACCTCGTAACTACTCAATTCTAGAAGTCCGACAATGCCTCACTTGACGAGCCAGTAGTGTCAAGCGAGGGCCTCACTTGTTTTCCACTGGGTGATCCGCGAGGAAGCCAATAAGGACTCAAAAAAGGGTTCAATTATGAGGAAAAATATGTATTTGGGCTTCTATCCTTTGATGGCTTCCTCTCTGACATATAAGGTGGAGATTAAGGCTATAACAACCATTATCATAATTTATTCATGCATTTAACAATCAACATTTATATGTCTTGGATGTATAAGATGCAATCCATCAACCATTGTTATCCTATTTCCTTCTACACTTCACATTATACAATCAACACCTCAACACCATAAACCCAACATTTCTCTCTTCTACATTAATTTAAAATGTGTTTCTACAATGTACAGGCTCAACCACATGTGCATACCTGGAAAGAACCCCACACTTCTCATTTTGTTATTATTTCATTTCAATATGATTTCGTTTCTTTTAGTGTATAATTATTTTCTATTTATGTTTTATGTATTTCATTGATTGAATATGTGAATTATGGACAAATGTATCCCATTGGTATTCCTAAGAAGGATAAAAATAGTTATCTATCATTAATGCATTTGGTATCCCCCAACATTCCAATGAACTATGCCATTCCCAAAATTAAGTTGATGCTTTTCTACTTGAAGACAATGAATTAGACAATGGAAAACTTCTTGAAGAGGAACAAGCATCAAAGAGACACAAAAACATTTTCAACTCCTAATGGAAGGCAATATTTTTGTGGTCTTTATGTTGTAAAAGGTTGTAATAGCGGTGAAAGGATAGAGTGTTCATGGAGTGTTAAATATGAGAGGGATGGAACTTCATCGGCTAAATAATGGAAGTACCATTCTTCTTTTAGCATTATTTTTTCTAATCATAGTCCTAATATCACCTTGTTAGCTTATGTTAGTTATATGGACAATTAACAATGGTTATTGTTCATTGTACTATATGTATTTACATTGGAAAATCAATGACTTATGCCTTTGTTTCTTGATCTTTCTTGGTTTTCTTCCTTATGTTCTTGCCCTAATTGCCCTAATTTCTATCATGTAGTATCATAGCCCTAGCCCGTTTTGGTCTGATGGGATTGTGATGGTTGAATGTTTATTACAAAGGGCCTAATGGTTTATCAAAGCAATGTGAGAAAAATGGTCTGAAAATTATTCAAGAGAAAAAGCTAATACAATCCTACATAAACAAGATATATTATCTTTCAAGGAGGAAACATGTGCACGGTTTGCAAGAAGATTGTTGTGCAATTAAACAAGAACCAGTCCTACACTGCAAGAATAATCTGGTCACGCAATTAGCAAAAAAGAATCATTATAGTCAATAAATAAAGGATTCGCTAGAGTGGAGAAATACACGCTGGTGTGGAGATAAAGAATCTGAAAGAGTCACCGCCGCCCAAACAAGTTTTTCGATCAGTCAATATATTAGTTAAATAGAGATGAATCCCGTGTGAATGAAAGCCGCCAGAGCTGCTGCCAAAATATGAAAGGAGTTGTATATTGGATAAGGGATTTATGCCGAATCTAATCATACAATGCTTCCACATTCATGAATGTATAGAACTAAGCCTCAAGGAAAGAGACGCCCCCTTTCTGCTTCCTCAAGGCCGATCTCCGTATCAAGTTGGCCTCCAAGGGTTTGATTATCACCTTTGTCTCCATTGAGGGATCATCTGATTTGCAAGCTTATATCACCAATGTTGCTCAGACAACTGGTTTGGACATTCTCTCTGCATATATTTCAAATAATTTGGCCATGGATTTTGATAAGTCATTGTACAACGAATGATTTTGGTGCTATCAATGAGAAAAGAATCCAGCAAAAAGGTTGATCCATTGTTTGTTTCGTGCGGGCCATGGACAGATTCGTTTGTGGAATGGAAAGAAAAAATGAGCGTGCTTGCTTTAATTCTAGTGTTTATATTTAAAATGGTGTTGTCTAGCTGTTCTATGAAATGGTTTTTTTGGATGGAATCCGAGGATGTATAAATTTATATGAATCACTATTTTTTGTTGTTCAAAATTCATTTCTAAATGTAGAAATAGATTCAACATGCTGAAATGAAAAACCTATAAAACACTTGGATTATACAAAAATAATTACTCAAATATACAAATCTAACAATTTCTCATCAAATTTACAAATGTCCCCCCAAAAAATTAACGTTTAACCTACAACATTTAAAACTGATTTTATATATATAAAAAAACAACACTTCAAAGAAAGTCAAATCTTGAAAAGAGTGGCTATAAAGTCACATATCAAATTTTCAATTTTATTAAAATAACAATGTTCAAATAGCATGGGAGAGTTTGGGAGTTAATGTTGAAGTGAACATTGCGATAAGTCCATTTGATTAAATTTAAAGTTAACCTTTATGAGGTGTTACTTTATTCTAATTAAATAACATATTTCTAATACTCCTAGTTTGGGTGATGATGCCTCATGGTAAATTTTACCAAACTTTGAAGAGTGATTGTAAAATTGTTTGTAATTAGAGTTATAAGGGTTTATTATTTATTTGTTTTGCATTTAAAGATTTTTTTGTAAAGGTGTTATAAGGAGATATATGCATTCGAGTTTGAAGGTTGTTTATAAGGTGGAGTTGTAAGGGTGCTTATAAGGTGCTTCCTTTATAAAGGAGTTATAAGGATTTTTGTTATTGTCAACACTTGTGGAGTTATAAATGGAGTTATAAAAATGCTTGTGAAATTGTCATTGGAGATATAAGGTGTATTAAGGAGGTTCAAATATTCTTGTAAAGCCCACCGAAATCGAGTAAGGAGGTTCAAAAGGAGGCATTAGATTTTGCACATTAGGCATATTTGAATCACTTCAAAATGACAAGAATTGACAAAATGTTTAATATGTTGCACACATTGATTAACAAGACTCCAGAATATACAATTCTTATGCAAAAAGGAATGCTCACTAATGTTCTTACTTGTTTTCGCACACTGCACAAAAAGGTACATCTACTTCAAACACAAACAAAATTTTTGACTAGGAAATTGACGTCATTTAATGATGACACCAAGGAACAAGAAAACAAACTTGCCCTTGTTGATTGTGAGTTGGAGTCTTTTTCCTTTGATGAATTCGGTGTAGCCTTGATTGATGACACTAAAAACAAAGTGGATAAATTGAAGGTTCAACATGAGGATCGGGTTGACAATATAGATAACTTTGTTAGACCATGGAAGAAATTACAGTTTAAATGAAACAAATATGGCTTAGGATATAAAAAGGATCATGATAACCTTTTTCATATTCCTAATTGTTGTAAACCAATTGCATTTGTAAGAGGTGGTTTTCTGGTTAATGCTGATAGGAAGGAAGAACTTGATAAGGAACATGTATAGGATGTTGATAAATATTTTGATGATGATACTATTGTTGAAGAAATTGATGATAATATAGGTATTCAAGATTTGTTGGTTGATGATGCTCGGTTGGTCAAAGAACTTGTATTGTGTCGACACTGTCACCAAGTTGGTCATGCCGAGTTAAACTATTTTGATCTCCACGAATGTGTTTTTTGTGGGAAGAAAAACCATATCCCAGAAAGTTGTTGGAAGCGACTAAAGATTAAGAGGAAACATGTAAAATTTGAATGGTTAGGGTCTTTGCGTTGGCATTTGGAAGATATGTTATTGGAATGATCTTATCGACAAGTTTATACACAGGCACAATCATACTTGATTATAGATATTTCTACAGTTGACAGATATGAATGTTTTTTAGGATTAGATGATAGAGAGCATGATTAGGGCCTGTTTGATGTAGTCTTCTAAGTTGAAGATCAAGTCTCTAGACTCCGCTCGAAGATGGTTTGATTACCCTTTTCCACTTTTAATGGGGGGGATATCTCATTATCTAGACTTCTCACTTTTTAGTTGACAGTGGGGAAAATATTGATATGTCAGACTTCAAGTTTCAAAGTCTTAACTTAGATGATTGCAGTTTATGATGATTGATTATGAATTCAAGGTTGTAGATGAGTTTATGATTTCTGAATGATGAATGATCAAGGTTTATTTTGGGACATGATGTTTGTTTCCTAATTGGATGATGGATTTGGATTGGTCAGTTTGACCTTCAAAGGATTTTTCTATGAGATGGTTCAACACTTAGCATTTATCATTTGATGGTCGTTCGAAAGTTTGACACCTTGATGATAGTTCAACATTTTGATCGACAATTCAAATTTGCGATAGTACCAATAATTTACTTGGTTTACTACTCAGAGGTTTTTTGGCTACAAGATTTTCATATACAAGTTTTGGATGTCGTTCAACACTTTTTTTCTATCAACAAGATTTTTTGATAGTTTTTAATGTGTCATTATGTGAGAGCTTCATAGTCTCTGGGCTTCTCAAGGATGGTCTTTTGACCTTGCAGAGGAAATACGATTCTTCTTCTGTTTTCTCTTGGCACATTGGATTGCGAGGATTTTTCAAGATATGGGATGTGTTAGACTTTCAACTAATTCACTTCTCATAATAATTTTCTCTCATTGGTTTGGGTTCACTTCAATGACCATTCCGATGATATCTGGCTCATTTGATGCACTATGAGTTTTCGAGATTTAGTTTTTAGCATCCACATTTGGCAGGTTTTTTCAGGAGGATCTTCATCGAAACTCATTAAGTTTCATACCATGAGTTATAAATTGAAGTCTTGGATATGTTATCATCTTTTGCATTGTTTTTTTTGCTAGATAGTACATTTGTACGAACTAATGCTTAAGGGGGGATTGTTAGCATTAATGATCCCAATCATAATCCTAATACCACCTTGTTAGCTTGTGTTTGTTATATGGACAATTAATGATGTTTATTATTCATTGTACTATATGTACTTACATTGTGAATTCATTAATGACGAAAATTAATGGCTTATTCCTTTTACTACTAATCCGTAATTGATCTTTTAAATACTATGGTTAAGTTTATGCATGAGTTGATTTACCATTTAGGAATTAAGAGAAGAAGCTTAACGAAAGAATGTTGGAGCCACATAAGAAGTAAAAACAACAAACCATAACCCCAAGATTGTTAACAGAGTTTGACACAAGCTTTCCTATGTCTTCGGGCCTTTGTCTTAGTGGGTAAGGCTTCTTATTAATATTCAATGCTTTAAGAATACAAAAGAAAGGCTTACATAACAGCTCCTGAAACTACCTTTCATATCTGCAACTTCTGGATAGAAATAGACATCACCATTGGATGGAACATGGAATTTTGAGACTTTTGAGTATAAATTCGACTATGCTTTGATCGACAGTTCGGGCTCTGGAGGCACTTTTCTGTTTGGCTACTCGGATGTAAAAATAGAATCCATATTCAGACTCCCCTCAAAATTATGCAACTTTTGAGTAAAGTCGACCTGCTTTTGAATAGTCTCTTGGGCCATTCCCTCGACACAAGTCCCAATGCAACACCTGTCAGATCCGTACACTCTGTACAGTCTTGATTTGCATGCCAATTTTTTTTTCTTGATTTCCATGCCCCCAAAAGTTATTTTTTCTCGATTTCTATGCCTGGATAAATAAGCCAGACTCCGTCAAATTTAGGGACAGTTTCCAAACTTAGTGCTAGTTAGCCAAATTTAGCGAGATTCCACCAGATTTAGAGGATGTCTGCCACATTTGGTGGAACCGCAAGATTTGGAGGAATTCGCTAGATTTAGCTGACCTTCTAGAAGGTTCCACAAGTCACTTTTTATTGGGCCAAATCACCCCTAAAAAGCCAAAAATGACTGCCACATGTCAACCTATGGTGTTGCCACCTGTCAAGATGATGTTAGCATGACGTACTGTTGACGTCATCCGTTGAATTTGACTTTTTGTCTATTTGACATGAACTTCATATCGCGATAACTTCTGCATACAATGTCCATTTTCAAAAAACAAATATATGGATGGAATCGCCCCGATGAGCCCGACGCAATGGAATTGGTTTCGTCTGATTATAATAACTTTGATTTTTAGGCCTTCCTAGATCCATTTAGATCACACCTCCCCACTAAGACCTTTTAGTCCTCCAAAAGGATATTAACCAGTCATCAAGTGCAGGATATGCCTCCCCACTCGTCCTTTGTCTTTAGACTCTGTCTTGTGCATCTGTCACACCATAATCAATTGCATAATAACCATGAAAATTGAAAGCATATTGTTAGCCACTTGAACTCATTCACATCTTAGTGAATCCACTACCATCCATGTAGAAAAAATTAGCAACGATAACACCAGAAATATGACTGAAATTGAACCAATCTATTTGACTGGCTTGCACAAAATTAACTTATCTTGAAGCAAAGTATGATTGAACTCCCATCCTACAACCATCTCATGTTCATGCTTAAGATCAACTACTTTACTTGGAACAATTATAAGTGTATTTCTTGCATAAGCTGCCTTCTTTAATTGTTCCATTGTTAGAAGAGATTGATTTTCTTTTATGTGAGAAGCATGTACAACATATTCATTGCCTTCTTTAGTTAAGTGATATTGATTCTGTTCCCTGTAGAATATTTCTTTGCGATCATATAAATAAGGGTTGCCTAAGAACATTCCACATGTTTCTAGTGGCACCACGTCACATATTACTTCATCCACATACTTAGATGTAATTGCAAATTTTATGATACATTTCTTTTTTATGGGCAATTTATGATCTTTGCTTATCCAATTTAGTGAATAGGGTTTGTGATACATCTTAGAGTTTAATCCCAATTTCTTAACCACTTCCTCTGAAATTAAGTTAGATTAAGATCCACTATCCATCAATGTGTCGATCTTAGTATGTTTCATTATGATCCTTACATGAAACACTTTACTTCTAGAATCATAACCATTGCCAATTTTACCTGACAACCCAATTGATGTGATTTTAGTCTCATCACCTAAATCATACCCCAAGTCTGTTGGTCATGTTGTTGTTGCAATTGTTTGCCTCCCTTTCCTCTCTTTGAACCACTTTGGTCTCTTCTATGGGTGCAATTGCCAACAATGCTCATCATCATGCCCTTCTTTCTTGCAATGCTTGCAAGAGAGATTCTCTTCCTTCACTGTAGCTAAATTTTCTTTCTTCCCACTCCCTTTTCCTTTGCCATCCTTCTTTGAAGATGATTCCCATGATACATCAAATCCAATTTTCCTTGATTCAATATACATTGCTTGGATAGAAACCTCATCAAGATTAGTAGGTCCAAACATAAATACAATATTACGAATATAAGAAGGAAAACCTCCTATATACTTCATCAGAGTTTCTTGTGTAGTTAATGGAACATCTAACATTAAATCCATCTTACGAAATTCATCTGTGTATTCCTGCATCAATTTTCCTTTCTTTAACTTAAGACTTTTCCATTCAATTAAATCCTTTTCCTTATATCCCAATGGATAGAACTGTTTTCTAAGTGAAGAAATAAAATCATGCCATGATGGAAAAATCTTACCAACTTGTTGATTTCCATGTTGCATTTTACTTTGCCACTGGATGACAGATGTGCTTTCAAGATGAAGTGATGCCATTCTAATTTTGGTTGCCTCGTCTTTGATTTGCTTCACATTACAATATACCTCCATATGTCTAACCTAGTTATCAAGTTTCTCAGCATATACTTCACCATCATACATATGAAAAACAAATTTTACATCAAGTTTAAGTAATGACATATTGGGCTTATGTTTATGAGAATGTTTTCTTGCAGTAGAAGTTAAACTTGTACTTGAAGAAGAAGAAGATGATGGAGATGAAGGAGGTGAAGGAGGAGTTTTAGGAGGGTCCTCTCCTTCTTCACTTTTTTCTTTCTTTGAAGATTCCCCTTGAACTAGTCTCTTCCGTTCCAAGTAATCATCATACAAGACTTTTACCATCTCTGACATTGTGAAGAAATTTCTTTGAAACTCTCTTTCGTTTTGAGAAAGTCCTTCTTTCGATGCCATCTTCTCACTTTGAGATGCCCTCTTTCTTGATCCAATATCTGGATCTCCTTCTACAAGCTCTCCTTCACCATGACTTAGCTTTTCCCTTGTAATCATGCAAACTCAAACAACCAACTGTCAACCTGCTCTGATACCACTTGATTCAAAAATGATATTTTAAAGACTATGATTAAGTTTATGCATCAACTGATTTACCATTTAGGAATTAAGAGAAGAAGCTTAATGAAAAAATGTTGCAGCCACATAAGAAGTAAAAACAACAAACCATAACCCCAAGTTTGTAAACATAGTTTGGCACAATATTTCCTACGTCTCTGAGCCTTTGTCTCAGTGGGGAAGGCTTCTTATTAATCTTCAATGTTTTAAGAATACAAAAGAAAGGCTTACATAAGAGCTCCTAAAACCACCTTTCATATCTACAACTTCTGGACAAAAAACAAACATCACCATTGGCTGGAACAAGAAATTCTGAGACTTTTGAGTATAAAGTCGACTATGCTTGGATCGACAGTTCGGGCTCTGAAGTCACTTTCTTGTTTGGCTACTCGGATGCAGAAACAAAATCCATATCCGAACTCCCCTCGAAATTCTGCAACTTTTGAGTATAAAGTCAACCTACTTCTGAACAGTCCCTCGGGGCCTCCCCTTGACACAAATCCTAATGCAAGACCCTGTCAGATCCATACAGTACATACAATATCGCTTTGTGTGCTAGTTGGAACGTGTGGCAACATTTAGGGCCTTAAGATGCCAAATGTTTTGCATTAGAGGCCTAGGTTTCCACCTTAGGGGCCTAACGCCACCCTAGAAGGGCATGACATCACCCTTGAAGATGAAATTAGGGTTTAATTGTTGTCATTTATGTAAAAACATGATTTTAAATGTAATTTGGCCATGTCGGCCTTTTTATGACCTAATTGTAATTAAAGGTCATTGATATTGTATAAATAAGAGAAAAAACTCTCATTTTTATTCATCATCACTCATCACACAAGTGGTGAAGTCTGAAATTTGTGCCCTCTTTTAGGGTTATTGGCTGAAATTTTAGGCGTACTTCTTGGATGAGGCTATTTTTTGGTGTTTCTTGGCTATTTTCATGGTGGAGGATATTCAACTAGGGTTTGAGCTTGATTATTCTTGGTGAAGTAAGTAGAAAATCTGCATTTCTTTATTGTGAATGGAATGCTTATGGTGAATTTACTTGTTTCATATGAAAGATTATGAAATTGCTTGCTTGAAACCTTAGGAAAAAGACATAAGTTATTATCTTTTTCTCTATAATATTCCAATTGTTTATATTTCTCAAATATCACCTTATCAAAAAGTAGATACTAGATCCCTACCATTGTAGCACTCTAGTAACCCTACTTCATTGCCTATTGCATATTTTATTTCAAATTGTCTAAGGAAAAGAGAAACCATTGGGGCCTGAGTTTCCTTACTTTCTAGCAATTATCTCTAGGACTTGGATGTTTGAGGCCTTGGGTTACCAACACCTCTCTCATCTTCTCCATCTCCTTTGACTAAGTATTATCATTGTTATTTCCCTCTAAGATTTGTTGCTACTATCATTGACTCCATTACCCTAGAAGGCACTAGTGTATTCACCACTAGTGATTCATTGATCAAACTATCTTCTTTGGAACATCCACTAACTCCTACTAACCTTAGATTAGCCTAATTCACTAACCAACTTGTTTTTGTTGCAAAAGACTGCTACAACCATCTAACAACAACAAAGTAACCTCAAAAGTGACATATATTTCTAGCTAGACATTGCTAAATCTGCTTGTGACTATGTAATATCAATTTGCCTAGTTAAAGCTACTATTTCTAGTCTTTTCTCAAGCATTTTGGAGCATAATTATTGTGACTGTTACAAATTTATCATTTCTGTTGTAAACTATTGTACTACTGCAATTTTATATCAGCTAGTATATTTTTAAAGAGTTCATTGTATTATGAAGCATTAATATCATTTTGGTACTTGGAAAGTGCCCTTTTTCTATTTTGTTGTCTTGTTTTGGGTAGGTACACAATATTATTCATTTACTTCATCTCTATAATACATAAAATAACCCTTTGAAATTGAGTGACTTGTTAGAGGGAGGGAACTTTCTTGTACTTTGGCCTTAGCCTTCTCAAAACCTCAGGTCACTGGGGACGTCTCCCCTAGGGTACATTGATATACTCTGAAATAGAAAGGGGTTTCATATTAAGGTGACAGTGATAGGTCACTCCCTGTTATGCCAATATTGATTTCACTTGCCTTGGATTTTGGGCAAGTATAGATTATGCGATAACATTTTGGCACTGTTGTCGATGAACATCGAGTCAATTTTCCCCAAACGACACTTTTTCAGTAAGTATTTATCCAAAGCCTTTACTTCACAAAGCTTACCTGGTGACTCCATTGAGGGTGATTCCCTCTTTTCTCTTTGATGATCCATAGAAGGATTATCTGGCGACTCCATTGATGACAAAGCCAACCATGGCTTCTCAATGGGACCCGAGAAATTTTAAACCCTTAGATATGAGTAACATTCCGGGTTACCCTCGAAAAATGCCCCCGAGGTATGAAAAATGTCTCCCTAGATTCACTAGTAGTGATGTGGTTAGAGTCAATGATCAATGAATAATTTTTGGTCTTTCTTTCAACTCCACCCTATCAGTAATGATGCTGAGGATTTGGTAATGAAAATTTTCTCTGCGACTCTTCATGGCAATGCTAGGAAATGGTATGGTGATCTCCATGATGCTAGCATCACATCTATGGACCAATTAGAAGAAACCTTTGTCAAGAAATGGAGTATTAAATTAGAGGATATACACATGCTACTAAAAAAAATTGAGTACATGATACAAACTAAGAACGAGAATTTCAAGGAATTCCATACTAGGTTTGAGAACTTGCTATATCAGATTCATAGAATCCATTTTCCTGGAGACAAGTACCTCACTTACCTCTATACCAATGCACTCTTAGTGCATTTAGGGTTCCTCCTGAGTAAAAAGGAGCCAAAATAAATCCAAGAAGCTTATTACATGGCTATACAAATCAAGGAAAATATCTCCTTGTTCAAGAGAGAATATATTTTTACTCCTGAAACTAAAGTTGATGACCCCAAAGATACCCCAGATGCTCTTAGTCTAGAAAGATTAGTTTCCCTTGAAAAGTTTGTTAGTAAATTCCAGGAAAGAAGGGAACAAGTCATCAACCAAAAAGAGGTTGAGGAGAAGGATCCTAATGAAGGTTTCCAATCCCATGATGAAGAGCAAGAATTTACTCTTGTTTCTACTGAGGATAATGAAGAACTGGTTAAAGAGAAAGAGCCTAAAGATAACAAACATGACGATGAAGTATTAATGTGTTCTCACCCCTCTAATGAAGACATCCAAGATCCTATTCCTCCTGCACAAAAAGAAGAGGATGATGTTAGTCATCTTCCCTTCCAGGTTTTTGATGACACTTTGTTCTATGATTCATAAGGTGAAGAAGTAAAGGAACCCTTGGAAGAGCTAGGCCCTTCATTTTCTGATGAAGGAAAAAAGATGATTAAAGAGACGAGTCTTGGGGATGATGTACTGAACCCTCTTCCATTTGATGAAGTCATCAAATCCATTGACTCTCCTGCACAACAAGAAGTAAACACAATAAGTTATTTCCCTTTCCAAAATTTTGATGATGCTTTATTTTATGATTTGGAAAGTGAAGAAGTATTAGAGGAGCCCTTGGATGCTTTAAATCCTTTAGGTTATGACAAAGGTAGTGACATGATTGATAATTTTGATGAGTTCATACATGTTGGAAGACGCAAGTGGGATGTGATTGGTTCATATGAGGATCCCATTTATGATATGGAAGGATATCTTCGAATCTTTCCTTTACAACAATCATATGATCTTCCTAATAATTTTGACATTTGGCAGCAAGATGATGATATAATTACAAAAGTTTTCCAAGCACCCAAGGATGACCCATTGCAATATTCTCCTGATGATTTTCGGTCATACCTTGAAGATTTTGATGAGTATTCCTTTGAGCACTTGGATTTACTCTATGAAGAATATTATCAACCACCGTTGTGCTCAGATCTTGATAAAGATGAGGACATTTCTTTCCTAAAGAAGGATACTTGTAGCAAGGTTTTCCAACCTCCATCGATTACTTTGCCTCGCTATGTCACTAAGCATACAGTTGGAAAATATGTCCCTTGTCTTGAGTTTTCTCTGAGGAAAAGCTTACTTTTAGAATTCAAGGGTAGGTTGAATACCTCAAGAAAAAGTTTATTATATTAGTTTTTTAACCTTCCCTTAAGAAATTGTCAATCATCCTCTAGGTTCTTACTAGTCCCTACCCAAACCTTAGAATGTGAAGATGTCCAAGGTAGCCAACCTTCAGACTCTTTGAGTCAGTCTTTTGAACCTTTGATTTTTCACGATCCCTTTCTGAGATGGATTGAGAACTTTCTTAAGAATGTGACTTGGCATAATTTTGTCCCTCCCTCCTACCTCCATGAGCTAGACTTTACGATTTCAGATAGTACAACACATTTTCTAACTCATGTTATTTTTGTGCTTGACTTATCATTGTTTTGGTTTATGATGAAGCACAGAGGCAGGTATTATGAGATATTGGTAGGATGGTTTCACTGGTTATTTGACTACACCTAGCATTAAACCAATAGGTAAGTAGAGGTAATTTAAGCATTTACATCCATTGTATATACCATCTACATATCATGTTAGTGTAGTGTATATTCATTTTGTATTCTTTCATTATGCATATATGTGTGCTTACTTTTATTCCACTATATCACATATGAGCGAGGGGTGATATCACCACCATGATGATTATTGATACATTTGTTGAGATCTAGTAGATACAGGTCATACCAGAGATGCTAAAGTTCTCATGCTCTCTATGGTGAGAACATGTCCCCAAGTTAGAGCCATATATTATCCCCTATCCTAGGGATAACTAAGGAGATCATGTCTCGAGGCCCACAGGTCCTAAACATGGAGTGCTGAGAGCCAGTTGACTTGAGCATGGCCCTGGAGGGCCCATATTTTATTCAGTGCATCCCACCTATCAGTAGAAACAACGTCCATCCCACCATCCTGGTCCTAAAGTAGCAGTAAGTATTGCTCCATGAGGTAATGAGTCCATGTATCATGGTATGTGTCACTCTGATTATTGAATCACTTGAATATGTTGCACTGAATTCTCCTTAATTTCATAACGTTTGATTGGAAATTATGCTCTTTGACTTGCTCATACCTGGGATGGTGACATGATGCCCTAGTAAGTTGATTCCCCTTTAGGATGGTTGCCACTAGGTGGGTCTAAGAAAGGTCATCATCCATTCCCTCCATACTTACCACTTTCCATCATTATTCCTCTCATATTCCCTCACCTTGGTTCGGACATTGGGTTTTCCACGCTAGGAAGGGTTGTACCTTGCCTTGTGGGAAGAAGGGGATAAAGGCCCAGGGGGTAAAGGTAGATGGCAAGAGTTAAAATCAAAACTAAAAACTTTGAGATTCTTCACCTAGGACTTCACGAGAAAGAAATAAAAGGATTCTTAGTAAGAAAAGGGGACCCATAAGATAAATCAAAACTCAAGGTACTAGTTGGTGGATGGGAGGTCTCATCATTAGCCGACCTATTAGGTCCATGGGCATGTAGAAGTATGAAACTACCATCTATGTGGTCACCAAACTAGGGTAGTGCCTCTTGGTGGCATAGACAAGATAAATGGTCTCTCATCATGAGCCAACCTTCTCATTTCTATGAAATTCTTGTGGGTAACACTATCACCTTTGGTCACCATGCCAGGACAGTGTCCCCTAGATTTTCCATTGAAAATAAAAAATACCAAAAGCAATAAGACTAAGAATAAAAGGCATTGAATGGGCTACGAAACAATGACATCCATGATAAGGTGCA
>JASDQU010105303.1:150121-164375 GCA_032191745.1 Picea mariana
TGGGGTAAAAGGAGGTTGCCCCCTCAAAGAGGCTTATTATCTGAAATTATCTCTTTTTCAAGGTGTTGAGTACTTTTCCTGAGGTTTTTATATGCTATATTGATGTTTGGTTCTTAATAGAGAGACACTTTATTTAAATTTCAGAAGTCTAAACATAGTCTTATATCGCCGCTTTTATTTCTTACAGGTACTAGATTAGCTACCCATTTTGAGAACCTCAAATAAACAATAATTTTAGCTCCAAAAATATTTTTTACCTCTTTCTCGATCAGCGGAAGCAACATGGGATTTATCAATCTCAAATTTTGTTTAAAAGGTTTATGATCTTCCTTGAGAGGGATAACATGTTGGATCAATTTCATGTCATACACTTTCAGGTCATTGTAGCTCCATGCGAAAACGTCTGAGAAACATTTCATGAACTTTATATAGTCCTGATTGACCTCTGGACTGAGTGTCTTGGATAATTTTACCATCTTCGAGTTCTCCTCAGTCCTGATGTTGCAGTCTTCCATGTATTCTTCGCTTGCAGTGATCCTGGGGTTCTTAGCCACATCAGTCTCGTCAAACAACTTTTCCAGCGACACCATCCCCTTTGGAATAATATTATTTTTCAATTGTATTATGTCCCTTCCCGCGATCTAGTTTTGGAAAGGGTCGTCGTTACTGTGCGCATCCACGCTCTCATCTTTGTCGCCACAACATTCATAGTCAATGTTTGTATTAACAAACTCGTCGCTTATAAGGAGGAATATTTCCACCTGTTTGTAATCATCGAACACTTTCCAGTGTTTGATATTATCAGGCATTGTCGGCCTGTGCCTGACCTTGATTTCATACTTTTTTTTTGGGAAGATGGGGATCTTAAAAACTGAGGCCGAGGTGGCTAACACATCGACGATCTGATTTTTCTCTCTGGGGATAACAGATAAGTCATATTTTGAGAATCCTTCGAGGAGGTCCAAAGCCAAATTCCTGTACGCTCTCAGCCTGGGGTGCTTGGTCTGATATACACCCTTTACCTAATTTATGATCAACTTAGAATGTCTGCACACTGATATCTTCTGCGCACCCAATTCTTTCATAACTTGCGAGCCCAATATTAGTGCTTCATACCTAAACATGTTGTTAGTGCATTCAAACACGAGCTTGTATGAGCACAACTTCGTGCTTGCTTCAGGGGGGCTCACCCATATGCTGGCCTCAACTCCTTATCTGCTGACTGCGCCATCAAAACTCATGTTCCACACCCTATTTTCCACGTGGTCTTTTGGGTCAGCGCATTATGTTGTTTCCCGCGCGGTTTCGTTATTAGCTGTTACAATGGCTGTCGGTTCTTCCTCTTCGAAATTTAGGTCATTGTAGAATATAAAAGACCCCACCTCGGTGTCGACGACGTATATGGGGTGATTTTGTGGCTGCGTCTTGTTGCTTACCATGTATTTCAACAACATTTCTATGTACAACCTTCTATCATGGCCGAAAACAGGGATAATGGCGTATGACATATCCATCTGCAACGTGCCCTTCAACTTTGCAACCCACGACCTCAAGAGAAACATGCTGAATTTTGGGAGTATGTTTGTGATGACCATGTCCATGACCATGTTCTTAGCAGGGATTTGAGCCAACTATACCACTAGATACTTGATAAGTCCCAAACACTTGACTTTCCTCGAATCAAAGATGAAAAGGTCTTTTTATGGCCTGGTGACATCCAAACCTAGTTCGTCCATGATCACCTTCGACATGAGGTTGTACGATGCACCAGAGTCTAGCATAGCATTATGCAGGTTCATGTCATGGATCTTCATACTAACGTAGAAAGGAGGGACGTCTTCGATATCGCTTGTCTCTTCAATGCGCAGACCAAAAAGGATGGCGGGGTGATCATCTTGAAGATTAAGAGTATCGAGGGCCCCCCCCATTTTCAACATTTCAATGATTTGTTCCCGATACTCTCTGTTTCTAATAAGTTAATTGAGCGAGACATAGATTTTTATTTTGGCCATATCGTGTTCAAAATTGAAAGGGGGAAAAGGTTTCTCTACCTCTTTTCCACTCGCCTCTCGTCTCGTCTCCGGGGATTTCTTGGGGATTTCCTCCTTCGACTTAGCTTTCTCTATCGCGTCCTTGATCATGCTGTCTGACCTTGTTCGGCTTGTGGGAGGAGTGTCCACCGAAGGCTTCCTTATGGGGTTCATTTTTTGTGGCTCAGTAGACACATCTTTGCTCTGGAGATTGTACTTCTTTTGGAACTGCATGATGGCATTTTGATAGCCTTTCCTGAACTCTTCCATCTCCCAAGACGATGCATCATCTGTTTCGAGTATCATATCATCATTGGCCTCTGGCATGAAGTCTTCATTCCTACTCATATACTAATCATGCTCACTCTTTGTCAGGAACACATGTGGGTTTTGATCATCACAACAATGCATCTGGTCATTGAATGTCTGGTTGAAATCCTCGTCTGCATAGTTTTTCTGGAAAGGAGGTCTCATTTGCTGGTCACCTTGATCCCTTTTCTCTTTATGTTCCCTCTATCTGATTTGAGGGATTTGACCTCTTTTGAGGTTATGATTTTTGGGAGGTGGGTCGTTCTGTTCTTGGACAACAGGTCTATTTCCCTTGGACATTCTCTCGATCAACTTTTCCATGGTCTTCATCATCATGTCTAACTTATCACCGCGAAGTCGATGGCTGTGCATCTCCCTGGGGTCTCTTGTCACCTTATTTGAACCTTGGTTTTATTTTTCCCGACGCCATCATGTTTACTTCGACTTTGACAACATTTCTCATTATAGCATCTAGATTCATTGATCTTCTTTCTCTTAACAATAGGGAGAAATCATTTTTGAATGAATCAACATACCACAACTATGCAACATCGAGGGGCGGCTTGACTTCTGCAGGGATCGAGTTGTACACCTTCAAAAAATGGGCCGAGAATTCTTGCACCGTCTCTTATGACACTTTCTTCATGTTATTGTATTGTGTCAGCAGCTGTAAAGGGTTTTTCTTGTCTCCCCATTTATCTAGGATTGACGTCTCGAATGCGATGAAGTCCCGAATGCTCACGAGCAGGAGGGATTTGAACCATTTTGTTACATCTCCCGAGAGGCTTTTCTCGAACAACATCATTTTTTCATCTGCGTAGTCCACCTCCTCCAGGTTGATGAAATCATTAAACCAATCTAGGTGCCTCTGAGCGGAAACATTTCCCTCAGCATTGTAGAGATTGATCCTTTGGCTATAATTTTGAGGCAATTCATGCAATTGGGTAGGGAGGATGAGGGGAGCGAATCTGGTGACCATAGCCCTAAGAGGATTCAGATTCTAAGGGATATTATTTGATATTAGGGCTCATAATTTCTTTGGGTCAAAAACAGTCTCGTTCAAACTGGTTTCTGACTT
Organism: Picea mariana; assembly: GCA_032191745.1. NCBI lineage: Eukaryota > Viridiplantae > Streptophyta > Pinopsida > Pinales > Pinaceae > Picea > Picea mariana. Next base: position 153,539 of record JASDQU010105303.1, read on the forward strand.
CGACTGGAATAGAGTTTACTCAAAGAATGTGTCAAAATAAAGGTAGTCAATGCTCTACGTGCCGTGTTTGGGCAAGGACAGGCTTTTTTCCAGGTAGTAGAATGGGTTTGGTGATTTCTCTCTAGCCTTGTGCAAAATATTCTTGGGGTCGTACACAAGCTCCGAGGGTAAATTGTCTCTGGTATAAATTGTCTTTGGAGCCAGGTTTCTTGAATTGTGCTACTTGAGGCTACTGGTTTGTTTGGACTGGAGTCACCAGGGTAAGGATTTCAGTCGGTATGGATGTTTGTCCCTCTGTTACTCTCAGGGGTCAAACTAGAACGTTTTCACTCTCCCAGGGAAAATCTATTCAATTTCATCCCAGACAACAACGCCAGAATATTAACACTCTGTAAATATGTTCGATTGGTAAACAAACGACAAAGGTAAATTTTTCAACCAACTTTGAGACTCGAAACTAGCCTTTCGGATCTGGAGAGGGCTCTCTCAGAAATGGCACGGTCTCCGCGTGGGATATGACTTTGGAAACAATGGCTAGATTTTAACACCTTTAATCTGATGGGTTTTGGTTATATTGGTGTAAGAAAGTAAGACTTGGGCTATGGATTCAGTCTGAGGAAAGAGACGGGACAAATGACTTAGTGACTGGACACGAGAGGATAAGGCTAGGTGAGCAACAACCTTCAGTGTAAAAACATAATGTGTGGCAGGAGAAATTACAGGAAGTAACTCAGGAGCACTGCTGTGGGTGAATTCAGAGTCGTCTTTTAGAGGAAAATGTTTTGTCTAAGTGGTACGAACAAGGGGCGTTGTACAACGAATCTGCAGGTTCAACAATTCATTCCAAAATAGAGAGAAAGAGATATGAAATAAAGATAATAGGAAATCACATATGCCAATAAAGAAGTACAATACATCCAACTATTATAACTAGAATATTTTCATCAAGTCACAGGACCTTTGCATTAAATTCTGGTCAAAAACTCAGATTACATACAATAACTATCGTCTACCAAATTTGCCAACCAACCCGGATTACATCGAAAAAATGAAATATATAAATGAGGGTGTTGCTTGGGCTACCCTACTTCCTAACTGATAACCCTTAGAACTAGGAAAACTGAGCAACACGCGCTCGAGACTCTTTGCATAGTGTTTTCCAAAAATAGACAATAATCATGCCTGTTTCCTTATGACTGTTCGCAGGTTTGCCGCGGGGATCTGATCGTCGGTCAGGCTTTGGCGTGGAGAAAATATGTGTCATTGTGTCCCTTTGAGTAGGTGTCCTAGCGAACAGGTATATGTCAGGAGGTTGTTGTCTGTAAATAATGGCTTCGATTTATGTGATGTGATCATTTTATGAGAACTACGCACAATAAGCAGCTGTTAGATCATCATGGCCGTTATCAAAATGGTAGCATTCTTTAGAGAAACATATCATTCAAAACTACCAAGATTTGTCTCATCCTTTGTGGGTGCAGAGACAGGAAAAAACTAAACTTGTTTTTCCTGCGCACTGGTGAGAGCTACGCGGGCTTCCTTCTCGGTCATTTCACATTCTATGGAATGTTTCACATGCCTTTCTTTCGTCAGACTCTGTGTTTATCGTAGATGTACAATGGTTTCTTTCACGTCTCTGAGCTACCTTTTCAACCATGCCATGTTCCCTTTGCAACCCTGCATTGTGGATGCTTCCATAGCCTTTGTCACTAGTTGTTGCCTTAATTCCATGTTTTCTTGATAGAGTTTAGCGATGGCCAGATTTTCTTTCTTCAGTTGCTGAGATGGGACTTTCTCATTTGCTTCTGTGATATCCTCTCTCCTTATTCTTCTCCTGTATTCACGGCTTGATCCCCCAACAGTTTCTAACTGGATGGAGCGTCTAAGTGGTTCTTCAACTATCAATCTGATGCATGGTTCTTTTGAAATTCGAGCTTCCATGATCTCCTGGTTTTTCCTCGACCTGCCCCTCCTCTGAGGCATTTGTTGCTGGGGAGAGAGGGCTCTTACTATCTTCCCTTCCTATGGGAATCCCTTTGTTTCATATTTTTCACGATTTGAACTGGTCTTCTCTACAGGTAAAAGAATAGTTTCTTTTACGTCTTTGGGAATGCCTGCCGTAGGTGAGAATGAATCACAATCCCTTTGGGGCTTGGACCTTGCAGTTATGCTACTCCGTGCACCTTTCCTTATGCTCTGAGAGGTCACCATGGCGTGACTGAGGTGAAATTTGCACATAGTGTATCCAAAAAATGCACAGGAGGGAAGGTTCTGATCAAGCTGTACTGGCAAGGGAAATTGTAAATAGAGTTTAGGCCTAGTTCTACGACTGGAGAGAATGTTGAGAATCCGATATTTATAACGAATCGGACAGGAGAGGAAAATTATGTTGGAGGAAAATGAATTCATGGTGAAGAGATGTTTTGATTCAAGTTGCAGGTTTTCCATGGAAAATCCCCACGTGTAGGATACATGTGATAAGTTTTGCTGGGCAGGCATGATATGAATGCCATGATTTTTTCATTTCCTCGACCTCCATGATGAACTGATAATAATTGTTGTACTTGCCGACGCGACCTCTATTAACCACTTGAATCGAATTGGAGCACGTAGAGACTGGTTTCTTGATAGGACTCGACTTTCTTGGAAAAGACATACTCGTACCCCTTATACAAGTTTTGAATCCTACATCCCTTCCCGTTTCCAAGGTCCAACCGGACACTTGCTGATTTTAAACTCATGGTGTTACGTACCTGACTTCACATGTTCGAGTGCATGGGTCACAATGTGACTTTAAAACCGACTCTAGATTGGAAAGAAAAATGGTGGCGCTAACAGGGTGTTACATGTACTCCAGAAAGTTATGTGCCTTATAATCCCATAAGAAGAAGGGGCTAGAAAGAACGAGTTTGATGCAACTTTATAAAAAAATGACATAGAAAGAGATAAAAATCCCAATTAAAATTGTGGGGAAAATAAATAAACAAGAAAAGCTGCAAGTATAAAGAACCAAGAAAAGAAAGAAGCATGAGCTCTACCCCCTCACTAAGAGGCCATCACCCCAATTCCCTCCAATGAATGCATATCTTATGAAGGAATCAATGAATATGAGGTTAAAGTTATAAATACAAAATTAAAATGGGGGTTTGGAAAGACACAGTGCCAAGGAAAGGGTACCTCACTTTCTGAGTGCTCCCTCTACAAAGGTGCTCATGACGATGAATATCATACATGACCTTGCATATCAATGATATCCACCCCATGAAGTAAACCCCAATACATACCACTATCATTGCACATACTCTTTCATGGTTTCCCTAGACATACATCTTGGTATGGGTACTAGCACACCTAATAGGGGGTAATAATGAGCCTCCCATACCTATACTTAGCAAATTGTATAATTTTGTAAGCTAGTGTGAAGTTTGAAGATGATGTTATGTGAGATCTATCTAATGGATTTTGTACTAACATGACTTACTTTATATGTTTTGTTTGGATTGTGTACATTGGCTCCAATCTTCATGATGCATCTTGGACCACATGAGTCCCCTCCTCGGATGATGATTGTACATGATTGGTTGATACTTGAATCCTTTGGAGGATGTTGAGGGGATATTACCCCACTTGTATGGAAGCCATCCCCATCACTTGAGAGAGGTTGTTTGACACTCCTAGGAGGATGTTGGGGTTTTTTTTCATACATATCTTGTCACAAGATCCCCTAGCACATATGGACATGACCTTGAGGTCATTGATGATGGGACATTCCTTGTATGATGAAGATGGATTGATGGGACATTTCACCTTCCATGAAGGATGTTGGACCTTTTCTTGAGGATGTTGCACTTGGAGAGATGATGTGGAACCTTTCTATGGATAATGACTACCTTTGATGATGGGACATTCCACCTTTGGAGGTTACTTTACACTTGGAGGACGAAATGTTGCACCCTTTGGAGGGAATTTTTAAATTTGGAGAACTTTCACATGCCTTTTCAACTATTTTGAGGGAATCCAACTTTAGGAGTAATTATATTTTGATAGAATACACATAATTCCACCACTTAAATTCTATTAGATGTAGAATGGCCACAATATTATGAAAAGTGGCCATAATAAAAATTTGGGAAAAATTTGACATAGTTATGGTTCTTTTAAAATATACTTGAGAATATTATCGTGAATTTTTGACCACTCGTGGGTCACTTTTAGAGGAGGTCATTGCACCATTTGAGGAGGTTGTTCCACCTTTTAAGAGGACAACTTGTCACTTGAGGAGATTTTACTTGAGTTGGGGAACATCTTTGGGATATTTTGACTCATTCACTCATATATCATGTATTTTTCCTTATCTCTACAGTTTGAGAGAGATAAAGGAACATTTTTATGTTTTTAGGGATTCTATTGTGTGAGAAGGGTGTTAGATCTCTCATATAAATAAGATAAGCACTTATCACTTGTAAATCATTGCTACTTGTGGTGATATATCACTCTTGTATACTTATACTTGTTCTCTTTCATAAATACTACTATGGATGGTTAACTAGGGAGATTTCTTTGAGAGCTATGCTTGTGGATCTCTTACTACTTGGATTACATGGAAATTAGGCTTTTGATGGATGGAGGATGTTTTGAGTAATTTTACTCTTTTAATACTATGATTTTGTTTAATTATGCATTTTTAGATTGATGTTGTTCTCAAGTGGTGATTATTCATCCTCTTTGATCATTTTTAAACAAACCATATTATCAAAATCCTTAGAAGGATTACTAGTGGAGGAACTTTCCCTTGTATCATCCCCTTGTTGAATTTTTCACAAGAGATGATATTGTATGTGAATGAATATCTTATTACAATGATGAGTGTTCTATATATAAACAACATATGGTGACCATGGTGACCATCCATGAAGAGATGCGTCCCTTGGGTAATAAATATATTTATACTTTATATTATAAATATACTATTACATTAATAATATTATAATTAATAATATTGATTAATAATTAATAATCATATTATTAATTATCAATCTACTAGAATGTCTTTCTGACGTTTCCAAAACATTAGCACTCCCTCTCAGCGAGGGAGACATTCTAAATTATGCCAAGATTACCTTTGAAGATTACCTGTGGGTAGCTCTCAAATATCTTAAACATGTCACCATGACATCCATTACCTCGCAATGCATCTGTAATTCATAAAGTTCACCCTTGTGACTTCACAACCAATGCATCTGAGGCTTATGGGTAGTTCTCAAATAACTACAACATGTCCCCAGGACATCCACTACCTTGCAATGCATCTGTGCCTCATCACGTGCACCCTTGCGACTTCACAACATGCATCCAGGGCCAGTGGGTAGCTCTCCAAAAGCTACAACATGTCATCATGTGACTATCTAGTTTCCCACACAAAACTTGGATATCTTATGCATGACATCCAGTACCCTGCGATAAAATTTGTACCTCGTCTCTTCTACATGCATCTAGGGTCGGTGGGTATCTCTCCAATGGCTACAACATTTCATCATGAAATCCACTACCCTACGATAACATATGAAGCCATCACTTCCTATGAAGAGGGACTACGTCGAGCTTTTCCCTGAAGTAATCAAACTTTGTCCTTGACAACGGCTTTGTCAGCACATCCAAAACCTTCTCATTGGTAGCCACATATTGGAGCCTCACTACTCCCTTCAGAACCATATTGGAGCCTCATTGCTCCCTTTTGTACCAAGTGTCTAGCAACCAAGTGTCACTTCCATGAGACACAAACTCCAAGTATGATACCACACGAGCTCACATCCATTGACTGTTGAACATGAAAATCTATACATCCTCAGATATACATAGTGAAACATGACTTCACCCCATGAAACCAAGGTATGTGGGTAGCTCTCAATAGCTACAACATGTCCTCGGGACATCCACTCCTTGTGATGCATCAATACCTGATCATGTGAATCTATACACCCTCGGATATCCATAGTACAACATGACTTCACCCCATGCAACCAAGGTATGTGGGTAGCTATAAATAGCTACAACATGTCCCTGGGACATCCACTCCCTGCGATATATCATTACTTGATCATGTGCACTCTTGTCTCAATGCCAACCCTCGAATATCCATAGTGCAACATGAAGTCACCCCATGCAACCAAGGTCTTTGGGTAGCTCTCAATAGCTACAACATGTCCCCAGGACAACCACTCCCTACGATGAATCAATACCTGATCATGTGCACCCCTGTCTAAGTGCCAACCCTTTTTCATGCTGGATGAGAACACTCAGTGCCAACCCTTTTTCATTCTAGATGAGTTCCACATGTCTCAGTGTCAGCTCTTTTTAATGTTGGATAAGAACAATCAGTGCCATCCCTTTTTCATGTTATATGAGTTCCACCTATCTCAGTGCCAACCCTTTTTCATGTTGGATGAGAACACTCAGTGCCAACACTTTTTCATGCTGGACGAGTTCCACATGTCTCAGTGCCAACCCTTTTTCATGCTAGATGATAACACTCCATCTGAAGAGGGACTACACAAATTTTTTCCCTAAAGTACTCAACCTTCATCCTCAAAAACAACTTGGTAAACATTTCCGCAACTTGATCCTTTGTAGTCACGAAACTGGAGCCTCACTGCTCCCTTCTATACCATATCCCTGATACAGTAATATCTGATCTTGATATGCTTTGACCTGTCATAGACCATGAGGTTCTCTAATGACTTCATGCAACTCTGGTTGTCATACCAAATGTAGGTTGCCTCCAGTCCGAGACCAAATAACCCAAACAACAGTTCTCAAAGCCACACTGCTACTACACTTGCTTCCAAATACTTAGCTTCATCCATACTTAGCGCCACACATGATTTCTTCTTGCATCTTATGGAGCCTCTTACTCACTGTAGTACCCATCTCCCTCTAGAACTAGCTATCCAACTCCCTCTCGATCACTGAATATCAATTGAATCTTCAATATGCCAACTTCATCACTTGTCCTCCAGAACAAGTCTCATCATCCTCTTCTTGTATCTCTTACCTACAAGTCAAATTCAATCCAATAGCCTACAATTTCCGAAGCCACACTACTTCACGACTTATTTCACATGCTGCCACATACTTTGTCTCAACCATACTGAGTTCTACACACAAATACTTCCATAAAACCATACTGGAGCCTAAAATGAAGAAATATGTTGAATTACTCTTTCGATCATGAATACTACTGACCCAATCTAAATCTAAATATCCATATAACCTGAACTCATGGTCTGTCACATACCTGAGACCATAATCTAATGTACCCATAAGGTAACTCATCACATGTTTTGCTACAACCAAATGAACCTACTTGGGATGCTCCATATATTGACTCAGGGTGTTCACAACAAAATATATATCTGGCCTTGTGTTCATCAAGTTCATCAATGAACCCACCATCTGCTTGTACAAAGTAACATTCACAGTATCTAAAGTCGTATCCTGCAACAAATTCATATTTGATACCATAGGTGTATCCATTGCCTTGCAATACAACATCCCGAACCTCTTCAAGATTTATACTGTATATTTCCCTTGATTCAGAAAGATCTCAGCCTATCTCTGCCATAATTCAGGACCCAAAAAGTAATGCATCATCCTGAGATCTTTCATCTCAAACTGAAAGATCTCCACAGTTTTTCTCTTACACTCTGAGATGAGATTTTCCACACCTGTTTAGAAATAGGTCCTCCATATACAACGATAGTATTACCTGACCATCATCCACAACCTTAAAGTAAAGGTTAGGATCTTCACTATTGTTTGTAAATCCTAATCTCGTAAGAAAATTGACGATATTTCCATACCATGCTCCAGGTTCATGCTTTAATCCATATAAATACTTCTTCAATCTATACACTGAGTGTCCTGCAGTTGTCACATTCTCAATAGAGTGTTTTGTGACTACAAGGACCATTCTTCCTGATCAGGTTTCCATCTGTGCCATAAGAAGAATTCCAGTCCTTCTGGATGTTGAAAGACACACACTTTGAGTCTTATGTCCTTAGAATACTATGCAAGGTTCATTATCCATTTGTCAAATTACCATGACCAATCCCGAGAGAATGTCAGCCCGATCTTGAAACATTAACACTTAATAATAACTTATGAAATTACATAAAATCTCAACACTCCCTCTGCATGTGTTGACCTCCTCTTCTTCTTTAGTACATGGATGTGCACAACTCTATGTCTAAATAGTCTTGCTTCATGTTTCTTCCTAAGACTTTCATTATGGATCCTTCTCCGAGGTATTACATGTGACGTGCCCAAAACAAGAAATAAAAACAAGAAAAAGCATCTCCTAGATGAGATCAATTTATCTTGTGCACAACTATATACAATGATCCTCGAAATGATACATCTTCTACCAACACACAAACTCTAGAACATCACTAAGTAATTACACTAAAAAAATTTCAACTACTTAGAAACTTTGGTCTCTTCCTTAGATCACTTCCCACGTGTGAGAGACAAATATGTGTCTATTGTTGTTGTTTTTTTATAGTAATATTAAATTGATCCAAAAAGACATTAAATTAAATTTTCTTTCTTATAAATAGTTGGAGAATACCTCACGTAACTACTCAAAGATTAATTTGGTTATAATCCATCCACATAGTATTTGAATTTGTTAAATTGTTCCTCCATAATTCATGCGATTCTTTGCATAAATATAGGTAGAAGTAAATATGGAGTACATTCCTCATATTTAGGTAATTAGACATTTTTACTAGAAATTATTGCCCACCATAATTTATGGAATTCTTTCTATAATTCAGGTAGGAGTAAAAAGTAAATATGTTGTACATATGTTGTAAATATTGCAACAACCCCATAAAATTAACACTACCAAGACGTTACTCTACTCTCATTTTCCTGGGCCCTCCTGTGAGGGAGTCAAGCCCAGTCCCGCTTTGATACCATGCTAAATTTTTTATAAGAGATGATATTGTATGTGAATGAATATCTTATTACAATAATGAGTGTTATATATATAAAGAACATATGGTGACCATCCATGAAGAAATATATTATACTTTATATTATAAATATATTATTACATTAATAATATTATAATTAATAATATTGCTTAATAATTAATAATCATATTATTAATTATCAATCTAGTAGAATGTCTTTCCGATGCTTCCCAAACATCAACACACCTAACATTTTAGGGGGGTTTCCTAGGGTTAGTAGTGGACAACCTATAATCCTTACACTAAAATTATCCACTTCATTCTCTCAAAGAAGGGCCTCTTTTTGACCCCATATGCCCAAAATAGTAGGCACTAGTCTTTTTCTCCATTATAGCCAATCATTATTGCTGAAATTTACTACTTTAGGGTTAGGGTTAGGGTTTATTTGTTGCAAAATCACAATTCAACCATAAAAACCAAGACGTCTAGGGTTTTTAAGCATACTATTGAACTAAAATTTACTGTTAAAACCCTAATTTAATTTTCTGAAGTGTTATTACAACCATCTAAGGCAAAACGTCTAGGGTTTTAGGGCTGATTTTGTTGGCAAATAAAACCGAAAATTAACCTACAATTTAGCCCTATAATTTACTGGATCATTTCATGATCAAAGGGCTATCATTTTATTGCTGAAAATTGACTATTTTACTATTTTCATAAATTTATTGCTGCTAAAAATTGACTATTTTATTGTTGTCATAAATGTTATTTTACTACTATAATAATCTCTATACTATTAGAGATCATTTATTTTACTACTGTAATAAATTTATTTATTGTTGTTATCACTTTTTTTACTATTGTTATTTCACATATTTCGTCCAAGTTTTACTTCATCCATAGACCTTTTCTCCATTTCTAGTGTTGGGGACCCCACTGAAACTTATACTTAACTTGGAAAGCCTCTCTTCTAGGCTTGAATCCTCTTCACTCTAACTATGGAAATTATTGTATCTCGACACCTTATTATTCACTTTTCTTGTCCTTGTCTCGGTGGTAGTGTGAGCAGTTACCCAAGGGGGGCCTATGACTTGATTGTGTCTTTCTTAGAGATTTTAGAGGCTACTAGGGAAGCCTCCCTTGTGTCAGATACTATTCCTTCAATAAATAGTGGAAAGTTGCTCTAGGTGACAATGATTACATCTTCTATGTTCCACTTGTCTTAGTGCCTTGTGAGGGGTTTTCACTTGGTTCTAGAATGTGTGGTAACATGTATTTCTAACACCATTGTGGAGGACCCATCTTAAAAGAATCCTTGCACATAGTTGATCACATTGGTACCACTCTATAATAACATTTTTTCTATGGACCTAACCATACTATTGTGGGTGACCTATCTCAAAAGACTCTTTGTCAAATGTTTCTCATGTTGGTATAAGTTGTGAGTCACCCCTTTGGTGGACCCACATACCCGATGGTGGCGACAACGAACACAAACACCAAGAACCAACTCACTAGTTTGAGAAATCAATTCTATGAGCTTCAAAACAAGTTTGACCAACAAGATTCTAATACTAACGAGTAATTTAAGAGAATAAAGGCATAGTTGATTGAATTTAAGGAAAATCCCATCCAAATGGCCACATTTGAGGCTCTAGAAGAATATATCTTCTCTACCCTACACCACAGTGAGCAATTGTAGGTACCTCTATTTTAGTTGAAAGGGGTTGAATCCTCCAATGGTGGGGGACATCATTCAATGCCATCCTTTCTAGATAACCCAATTCAGATGTGGCACAAACTTCCTAAAGTAGATCTCAATAATTTTGATGGTTATGACCTCACAGTATGAGTTACTCAAA